>CAKAOI010029684.1:72725-139473 GCA_916701655.1 Sebastiscus albofasciatus | reverse complement strand
TGCTCAAATCATAACATGGCAAACTGCAGCCCAACAGGCAACAACAGCTGTCAGTGTGTCTGTGTGCTGACTTGACTATGACTTGCCCCAAACTGCATGTGATTATCATAAAGTGGGCATGTCTGTAAAGGGGAGACTCGTGGGTACCCATAGAACCCATTTTCATTCACATATCTTGAGGTCAGAGGTCAAGGGACCCCTTTGAAAATGGCCATGCATGCCAGTTTTTCTGCATGCAAGTTTGGAGCTTTAAAACTGAGACCGCTAAACCCAAGAAATGCGTTAATGCATTAAAGAAATTAGTAGCGTTAAAATGGATTATTTCCAACTTTGACAGCTTAAGTTGGAATGCGTGAGGAATAGCAGTAACATGGGAGAACAACATTTACATGGTATGAAGCCAGGGAAAAAGGTGTCTATGGAGTGGAGAAAGATACTTACAGGCTCTCCAGGGAGTCCATGTGGACCAGGGTGACCTTTCAGTCCCTAAAGAGGCAAACATAAAGAGACATGGGGAGTTAGTTGAAGCATAAAATAATGGACAGGTGAAAGAAAACACACACATTCAAGCAGCAAAGTGGAGTTTTGTGCAAAGTAAAATATGCATGTTAACGATAACAGCCCCAACAGACAAGTTCAGTGCCATATGCAAGGAATCAATCTGCCCTCCTGTCATGGGATCAGACTTTCCACTGGCCGTGTTCGTAGAGAAGCTGTGCTCGCCAGGATCATGGCACGGTGAGGATATAAATGCCTTCCTGTTTGAGTCAGATAGCAGCTCCCTCCTTCCAGACTACAACGATGAAGACAGCCTGACATAGTGCTTTTCTTCAGTTCTGCTGACTCCAGCAACACAGACCCCCAACAAAGAGCGAAGAAAAACTAAATCAAAGGTGGGAATACAAGTCTTTCCAGACCACAGTTTGATAGAGTGAGAGACAGCAAGACAGAAAAGAAAGGAAAGAAGGGGAAAAAAGCAAAATAAAAACAGAAGGGCAAAGAAAGGAAAGACTCCCGTTGTCCCGTTTTCCTAAACCACAGCTCCAGAGGACCAGGCCAAGACTCCCTGAGTTCCTGTAAACCATCCTTTAGCCCTGACATCTGACTGCAACAGGAGGAGAGGACACAGCATCCCTCTTCTCATTATGTTACATGATCACTCTCAGTGGCTTACACCTTCATACCAGCATTTTAAACTACCGCTGTCAGCGTTATACTCCACATTCAGTACTTCAATAGGTACAGCAACTGTGTCAACAATACATTTGTTACCGATATCACAGTTCAAACAAAATAAATCTATATTTTAGTTTTCATCTCTGAACTAATCCTTAAACTTTCTCCCTGTATCTAAGACAAATCCAACCTTTCATTTCTGTCTCGCCATCACCTCACATCATCTGTTGCACATCATCAAAAGACCACTAGGAGGAGACGCTTGGCGCTCAGATGAAAATACACGAGTAATACACATTAAGCAAATAGAGATGTCACCAGGTGCTGACAGACCGCTGCCGTTACACAAGCAGAAACCTGTGTGTGTGTGTGTGTGTGTGTTTTCCACAGCTTTGTGAAAGAGAACAGGGATGGATGCACTTGCAGACACACGGCGCCTGTGTCTGACTGATGTTTTGGAAATTTCCAGTTGATTTCGGCTTGTTGGGCAGTTGTAATAACGTGTTGATGAATTTATGTTTGTCTGACTCGCCTGCATGTGTCTGAATCTGAATGTGCCATTAGCTCGATTTACCCCTCTAGGTTGATCTAGTGCTGTCACCGACCAAAGAAATTCTTAGTCGACTAACGCTCATACGATTTTGTCAACTAACTGATTAGACGATTTAATCGACAGATCTGTGAAACTGAATTTCTCCACAAAGAATCACACAAAAGCACCACTTTAAATCTTGTGTTTACCAGAGATGTGCTCTTAAGTGTCTTCCTATTCAATTACTTTTTTAGAAGGGCCAAGTGGCCGGACATATACATTTCTTATCTTATCTGCAAAGCTGTAGATTAAAATATGAAAAAAATACTCCTTTTTAATCATAGTAGTTTGTTGTTTTAATAAACACAATGTTGCATCTAACATCTTTTTTTATTCAGTTTGATTCTCTTAAATTCCCTCTGCCTGGGTTAAAACTCTTCAAGAAAATAAGTATTTCTGTGCTTAACAAGACGTAACTAAGGAATGGACTAATTAGCCTACTAATAAAATGATGGAACCCATTTTCATTCACATACCTTGAGGTCAGAGGTCAGAGGTCAAGGGACCCCTTTGAAAATGACCATGACAGTTTTTCCTCTTAAAAATGTGAAAACGTTGAAAGCCCTTCTTTTAACAGTCTATAACAGCGTCAATAGCCTTGGTGATGAATGGGAATAAACTCTCTTATTGGAAGAAATTATTATAATTTTTTAATACATATATATAAATGATCAAAGTACCTGAACAGGCCTGTCATTCAGCATGAAATAAGCATAAAAAAATTACTAATTGACTAAAGAAATCTTAGCCGCCTGAGACCAAGAAGACCGATTAGTCGACTGATCTACTAAGAAGGGGCAGCCCTACTGTTTTCCATCCACTTCTCCACATTTCAGGAGATGTAATCTCCTTAATGCCATTCATTCCACTCATGGCACACAAACACATATGTATGCACATGCAAAGACAGGAAGGGAAACACACACACATGCACATTCACACACAAAGATACATGTACCGTCATCTTATTACATGGCTTACTTATAGCACAAACATGTGTACCGGCTTATGCTCTCAAGCTGTGCTGTGAGGTCCGCGAGCCACACACACACACACACACACACACACAAACACACACATACATACTGTGGGTCCTGGGTATTAACCATACCTTCCCAACCCCAGCAAGACCATCTCAGATCCTTATCTTCCTCATTATGAGCTTGCTAATGAGAGCGGGCATTCCCAACGGCCCGCCTGTGATTAGTGCCACTTGCTTAACGAGCATGTGTGTTCAATCAGATAAACCCACCAGAATGCTTTTCATTTAGCTCCCCGGTAGCACCCGTAACACCCCCCGCCCCTCCTCAATCCTATGCCACTAAGCCGAGGAGTGCCCCAGGGAACGTTGAGCGCATTTTGGCAGAAATAACATAAAAGACATATTGTTTCTGCAGAAGAGATGTCTTTCCTCTGACGCGTTACCAGCTACTCTGCACACACTTAACTTTGTGGGTGTTCAAATGAGCCCAAACCTCATGTCTGTTAACAACTATACACCACGAATGATGAATATGTGTCTTCCACTGTCGCTACTGGTATGAGGAATATACCCCTCACCTCATTAATCTCTGCTTTCATCTTTCCGCCTCTCTCTCTCTCTGCAACATGGAGCCAGATGATTGCTCAGAGCAATCGCCTGGCTCCATGCATGTGCTGCATGTGCATCCGAACATAAACCCTCCATGCGGATGTCTGGCGGGCACAGACGTAACAAACAACTGCTTGAACCTCACCTCACAATTTGGTTGAAATCTAACCGGCGGAAAAACATCCCTCATCTCATCCCCGTCTGAACCGCAATTTCAGCAGCTTGCATGCAGTATCACTACGAAACTACGAGCACGGCGGAAGACAGAGCAATGATTTGTTGTGCTTCTTGTGAAACATGCAAAGAAAATGATGGTTGATTTGAATTCTCCCATAATTACGCTGATGATGAGCATGTGGATTTGTTAGTTTTGAGCTACATGGAGAGAGTTTGGTTTGGAACAGGTCTTGGGGAGCTTCAGACAGATTAATGTCGTACAATAAACTGTCTTGCATAAATGAGGGAAACGAGTATGATTAATACACCGTCTAGCCCCTGCAGGGAAGATCATTCTACTTTGTATTTGTGGGATGTGCTTGTTAAGAAAACTATGGTTTGGACTTAGTTTGAAAGGAAAAATATCTGTATGAAGTCTGAACTAGTCAGCAATAACAACAGATCCAGTACGAGGATTAATTCATACATTTACATACACAATGCTTCACTGTGTGCTGAGAGGCAAGGAAAATACAGGTCTATGACTGTATTTACATAGGTCTATGCACACCATCACCCATTATTGACTCTAAAATCCTCACACATGTATGCATGGCGTATATGTGAAAAGCACATGTACATGCACTTTTTATTAACAAAAAACAAACACAATGTGTCTCTAGACAGTCATATTTTCCAAAAATGTAGCATAACAGAATCCAGAGTCTACATGAGTGTTTATGGATTAGCTGTAGCTGCATATTTTTAGTTTCACTGGGAGTTACATGCTGTTTCTTGGCGAACAACAGCCGGGTGCAGTGACTTCTTAATGCTAAACTACGCTAACTGCATCCTGACTCTAGCTCCGTACTTAGACGAGAGTCGTATTGATCTTCTCATCTAACTCTTGGCAAATACTCATTATTTCCAAAATGACAAACTATTCCTTTAATCAACATCCACCAAAGCATAGACATAATAAGATTAGGTATCCAGCGATAATCGTGGACCCTAAAAACTCAAAACTTCCACTACAAACTATAGGTACTGAGACAAAGTTAAAGATGTGAAAGTACAGTATGTCTTGGCTTTGAGGGAGAAAAAACAGTCATAGTGTGAAAGACAGATGTAGAAAAGGCAGACAAACAGTGAGAAGAGAAGACACAGATCAACTATCATTGGGAATAGACGTAGAGGAAAGAAGGAAGGAAGGAGGCAGTAAGGTAAGACGTGTGGCTTGTAATGTGGCCTTGTAGTTGAGGTTTGGCCCCGTGTGTGTCCCCTCTCCCTGACCCTGCCTACCATACTGAAAAGCCATTGAGCGTCTGCTTGGTAGAACAAATGTTGTACAGAGCGGAACATGCTTGGCTTGTCTGGCGGTGTAAAATCACACTCTCCTCTCGCACGTTCAAAGCACACCGCTGCTTTCTCCATTAAAGTTTTCCATGGAAAACCAGCAGCCAAATTCCAGAATTCCCGGTTGAAGTGTCAAGCTAAGGCTGATGAAGAGCCTGTGTAAGTGTGTGTGTATATTTGTGTGTGTGTGTGTGTGTGTGTGTGTGAGAGAGACAGAGAAGGTGGAAGGGAAAAATACAGAGCAGAACAGAGGAAAAGCCGCCGTTGTCCCGTTTTCCTAAACCACAGCTTCACAGTAACGAGCCAAGCGAGCGAGACGAAACAGCTCGAGAGGAAGAGGAAGAAACAGCACATGGGTGTTTCAGGGTGGCCCCAACACTGCCATGTAATTGCAAATGAAATTCATTCATCACTGCTTTTCAATATTGCATTGACCTTGCAGCAGCGTCTCAGTGGAGAGACCTGCATCAGGACGGGGACACGCCTGGGACTTTCCACCTGAGCTGACCGAAAAACGAACAGAACAAAACGAAGCCTGTGTCTCTATACACAGTCTGTGCTACCAACAGAGCAGTTTGGACATTGACTCACATCACTGTCATAGCGGTGCAATGTGTAGGCATATAGGATCATGACTAATTAACATCAACAGTGTGGCGCACAGCTGAGACCTGTGAGAAGTTCTTGTTCAGTGCAAAAATGGGTTAATTAGCCGCTCTGTGCTTGTGTAAATGGAAAGGAAGCGGACTCCTTGCGGCTAATTTAACAAGTTTCCTCTACAGTCATCATGTCTGTGGTTCATTGACCAATACCTGAGGCATGCTGTGATGACGTCAGAGTATGTGTTGATGAAGATGCCATGGCAACAACTTCCCGACATGATAAAGTGATGTCATTCTGATATACTCCTAAGGGGCGGCTATAATGTACCCCTGGGTGTTGTGAAGACAATTTACTGAGCATCTGCACAGTGTTAACAAGTAGGGAGTTTTCAGTTTCCCAGGTAATGTCACCTTTATGCTAAACAATAGTTTGTGGCTAATCTCAGAGTGGAATACACTCTCACCTGCAGCAATGATTCACATGTCACTGTCTAACTTTCTGACTGGCCGTCAACTCGCTGCCAAGACTCATTTTTAGCTTGAAAGAAATCTGTTTTCCACCAGCTTTACATTTTCCATTCTGACTGTGTGTGTGTGTGTGTGTGAAAAAAAGAGAGAGACAGAGACATGCAACTGGACACAGAGACACACAGAGAAAAGCCGACTCCTAACAAAAGCCATATGTTAAACTTGAGGCAGCCATCCAACTTGAGTCCGGCGCGCTTGTTACAGAGCACCGTAGCTCTGGGAAGTCAGTGAATACATGCTGATGCACTTTACACCTCCGCTGAAATACATACAATCTATCGGCTATACTCAATTACTCAGCTAATTCTTCTACTTTGTTTGAAATGTGTGCATCAATTGGCTCAATTCTGTTTGATAGAGAATGTGACTGAAAGCAGTCTATAGATATTTTTCTGTCACCATGAGACGTGTGTTTACATCCGATTGTTTAAGATTAAGTGAAAAAGATTATTCTACTTTGATATGAACTCTAGTTCAGATCGATTTTAATTTGGAAGTTATTTAACACTATTATATAAAGCAATATTGTTTTTTATAAAATAGTTTAGGTTGGTTTAGTCAATTAAATAACTTTTTCAACATTTAATGCAAGTTATTTCAAATACTTTACTCTTAACTAGCTTAACTTTTTGAACTGTTATCCATTACTTTTAGCTAATGTTTATGTTTTATCCGTTACTTTTAGCTAACGTTAATAGTTTATCAGTTACTTTTAGCTATTTCAACTGTTTATGCATTGCTTTTAGCTAACTATTTCAACTGTTCATCAGTTACTTTTAGCTAACGTTAATGGTTTATCTGTTAATTTTAGCTAACGTTAATGGTTTATCAGTTATTTTTAGCTATTTCAACTGTTTATGCATTGCTTTTAGCTAACTATTTCAACTGTTCATCAGTTACTTTTAGCTATTTCAATGGTTTCAGTTACTTTTAGCTAACTATTTCAACTAATTAACTGTTTAGACTTCTCTGCTAAATTGCTAACTAGCTATTTAACAAGATTGCAAGCTAACTAGTTGGTTTTTAATTCAGTTTTTTTTATTTATTAACAGAGCAACTTACCATATTGCAACTGCATTAGTATCCTTTGGGGTATAAATACCCCTGGTTGGGAAACACTGCTGTATCTATTTGATGTCTGTTTTATGTGCACACAGACACTTATAAGCAAGCAAGAATGTATGCACACAACTATGAACATCCACAACTCTAACTTTCCTCTTGGACTCACTCTTGGTCTGTACTTGTTCCACTCCTGTCTAGCAGAAGCTCTGTCCCACTTTGTCTTCCCTACACTCGTGAATCACTCAAGTTGTGACATAAGTAAAATCTAAGAACACTGGTGATTTTTGTGTTTGAGTGCATGATCCCCATCCTCGTTTCCCTGATGACAAAAACCTCCCCCTTCATCCCTCATGACATCCTTCCTGCCAACATTAAAAACCCCTCTGTGCTCTGTGCTCCAGCCAACACAGATGGAAGAAATGGTGAGCACAGCACAAAAGGAGAAAGAGAGATGGAGAGAATTAAGGAGAAGATGAATAGGTTCACACACACACACACACACACACACACACACACACACACACATAAAAAAACATCACAACAGACACAATACCAAAACAAAACGGTTATGAAATGGCAACAATGACTCATGCAAACGTTCTTTCCTGGGCTTTCCCAAACTTTTCAAGGGCCTCACTATTCAAAGTTTGCAGATGTAACCACTTTGCTCACTCACAACATCAACTGGTAAATGGGAGCATTTAAGAACACTGAATTTCATTTTCATGGGGAGGAATTTGGTGCAAGGATATTTAGGTGTATTGCTCGGTCTTACCTTCCGACCTTCCTGGCCAGTCAGTCCAACCGGGCCAAGAATCCCTGTGTCTCCCTAGAACAGAAAGCCAGAATGTTAAAATGCAGCAATGCATGGTTGCACAAATAGAAATCATAAATGTGCTAGGAGCTTACCAAACAGGACATGGGTACAAATTAATGTAGTGTGTAATAAAAGGGGGGTACGATACCTTTTCTCCTTTAGGTGCTGGCCCAGGTGACATGCCAGGGTCTCCTTTTCTCCCCTGATGAAAAGGAAAAAACAAAGGAGGACTTTGTATGGAAGAAAACTACCCAAATGTACTGAAAATATCTGATCATATTAACAAAACAATTTCACTGGAACACCTTTCATTTGGACTTAAGGTGACAAAAGCTTGCCTCTCTAAATCCCATACTGGATAGTTGGAAGCTAATTGATGAAAAACAAATTCATTCATGCTTTTCTTAGTGACACAGTGCATTACGTGGGTTCAGTGCCCCTCCAGTCAAACACAGCAAGCGTCATTGTCAGCAGGTAACAATAACGGGGCTTCGGCACATCAAAGCTGTGGACCGGAAATTAGCCTAGAGTGCTGAGGGCGTGGACCCCTGCTATTTACAACTTTGTTTCATTTATTAATGATGAAAGAGCAAAGATCGCAGCACACCCCGAGACATCAAACGCTTCAGAGTCATTCTCTCAACACACCTGCCAGGTAGAAGAAGTCTGCTCTGCACCGCTCTGACCAGAACTTACTCTTCATTCACTGAGGCACGGTTTCAAATATTTGCCTTGCAGCGTATAACTTTTATTATCTATTATTTATCAGGGACTTTTATATGATTATATAATATGCATCTCAAAGGAATAGTTCAACCTTTTGGGAAATACTAACAAAATCGAACACAAAGTCCATTAACGAAGCTCCTACATATAAAGCTCACTTATTACTTTGTTGGCCGGGTGTAGTGACTTCCTAGAGACTCCAGGCTCACTGCTCCCAGTCAAGAAATAGTTGGTGCTGTCCGTAGTACTGAAACGGAGCGGAGGAGAACGATAGACAGAACACGGTTTCTTAATTCGGTTTCTTAGCCTGCTTGCTTTTCGTGATTGTAGAGAGAGAGCGAGAGAGATTTGAGAGATGCCTTTATTTGATAGCGATAGTTATGAAAGGAGGAGGGAGTGAGGGATGACATGCAGCAAAGGGCCGCAGGTTGGTTTCGATCCCCGGTCCGCTACGGTACGGACTATATAGAATATATTTAGGGCTCTAAGATAGTGGAATATGTTCTTAGAGAGTGCTCTGATTAATAAATGTATTCTTTGATTTTGTAACAGTAGCCTCCTGCTGTTGTTGTTATTTAGCCTTTCTAAGGGTACGGCATTTTGAGTCGTGGTGCCTGGCCTGGGTGTCGGACTAAAACAGTGTTCTGTAACTACTCCTCATACTTCAGTAATATAGTCTATGTTTGTTTCAATGCCAAGAAAGCAAGTAAGCCTATTTCCCAAAATATCAAACTATTCCTTTAAGTAAATAATAGGTAGCAGACAAGGGTGAGAATCAGTTACATAATGATGGGAAGAAGGTTGTAAAAAGTGAAGAATGCAATAATATAAATTACATCAGGGTGACAAGGACAAACACAGCCCTTTGGGTGACCTGGGGAGGCCACGGCTTTGGGCAGGGCAGCTGCACAGTGGTCATTTATGCATGGCATTTTTATAATGCACTTTGAATATCGGTATTGCTCCTCACTATGTACTCTGAGCACACACTGCCAGAGGTCAAGGGTGTTTGCTAAAGCATACATCAGTGCAGACAATCAGATGAGGGATGCAGAGAATTTGTTTTGGGCCGGGTCATCTCCTGTTCACACGTTAAAATTAGACAGATTTATTTGGAGTTCTCACTTTCCGACTCGTAACGTCTTTCCCTGGAGCTCTGATAAATCACTTAGACTCCCCTGGCGTCCAGCTACCCTCCTCTCTCCGCACATAGACTCACATTCATTTCACAGCATATAAATGCATAAACACACACACACACACACACACACACGTTAGAGCATATTTGGGGCTAAATCGAGCCGATCTCCGAGAATCTGAACAACCTTAGTGAACTTTACATATAAATGGGAATCCTGACGTTCACCTCTGGAGCACACATGTTAAAGTGATACAGCTCTTCAGTATTAGGTGTCGTGGTGTTTGTAGTGTGCCAGGTGTGCACTGCTGTGAACTTGGACGGCCCTGATTGTTCAGCCACAAAGCTCCATTACCCCTGTTGCTCTTTATGGATTCCAGCTGATATAGAAAAACTGAAAATCAAACACATCCTCGTCGGATTCTCATTCACGTTAGAGGCAAGAGAAGATCATAAACTTCTTATTAAATTAGTAGTAGAGGCAGGTACATAATTATGTAATGGAAAAATGTACGTGGCTGCCGGACAAAAACAAAAAGAAAGGCTGACTTGTGATCATTAGTTAGACTGAGAGTGTGTAAGATACCTTGAGCCCAGGTGGACCAGCTCGGCCAGGGTTTCCATGGGGACCAGGGGCGCCCTGTGGAAAAGCCAGAGAGAGAAAAAAACATAATCAAACTGTGATTGAGATCTCAATCAATCATCATATTGGGACAGAGCTGATGCAGACTGTGGCTTAGCTACTGTGAATGAGACCAGAGAAAGATGGGGGGGGGCAAAGTCTGTCTGGAGAACCTCAGCTTTCATGCTACTTGAACCTATTTTCCTATACATCAGCTGTGCGTGTGTGAGCTGGGTGGTGAGGTATTTGGGGGTTGGTGTTGGGGGTAGAGGCTTATGGAAAAATGGGGCTCTGTGAAGCCGCTTCACCATATGGATGTGGTTTTCCTGCCCCCTGTTGCCTCCACAACCCCCCATCCACACACACACACACAAACACACGTTTGCCAGGCATCTTAATGAGTAATGCAGATCATCTCGTATCATAACATTCTGAATTCCTCCGCTGGCGTGCGTTTCTGCCCGCATTGGCTGAACACAACTGTGTCTGAAAGCAAACAAAGTGAGATCTACAGTAGCAGCATATTGGTAATGTGAACCATCTCGCCCCGTCCAGTAGCCCCCCATGGGACGGTTTAGCAGAAAACCTCTGGAAGCCAGAGAATGAATCTACATCAATTTTTCTTTGGTTTAAAACTGCAGCCATCCGACAGATAGATGGATGGTGGAGACGTAGCAACAACCCCTTTGTTTCAGTCTCTTTCTCTGAGTGACTATTTCCGTGGATCTCTGACCTGACTCCATGCCCTCCACGTGGTGCGGTATATTCTCGGGCCTCTAACCCTACCCCCGGAGTGGGTCAAGGGTCGATCGAGTCAGAGAGCGCGGAAAAAGAGTCACAATTGCTTTAAAAGCCAGGTCAGCGAGTTTCACTGAGGTGAGTCAAAACAAATCAGGAAGCCATTATTATTACTGATCTGGTCTGTAGCATCGAAAAACAACATCCAGCGACGTCCAGACAAGCAGCTCTTTATTATCCAACAGAGGAAAAAAAAGTAGTGTTGGGTTTGGGCTGGGTTATACAACTCAACAAAAAAGCCCTTTGAGCAAAGTTCAAAAACAGACATACTGGTCTGGTGCAGACATGACAACATGAAGTGCTCTTCCTTTCAAAGGGCGCTTTGATGACTGTCATGTCTGATTCACTTGAGACAGAGCTCCTCATGTATTAACAGGACGTTACTAAGCGTGTGTACAGGTGTTGTTATCTGTGATGGGAAACACAGAACACTCACCATTTCCACACTCCAAACTAAAGTCACATGACTTGCCTGTCTTGACTTGGGACTTACGTGCAAAGACATACGACTTACTTTTGACTTGCAAAACAATAACTGAGATCTGATGTTTTTACAAATGACATATTTCCTTTCAAGTTGTAAAGATCTTGCCCTCCCACACTCTCTTCCCCTTTTCATTTTCTTGTTTGTATTCAGCTGGCGTTCCCTCGAGAGCTAGTGTGTCCAGACAGTGTTAAGGGACGCTGTTTGTGCCCTAAATAAACTTAAACAAACTTGACATGTTTCAATTACATGCTTCAAAATTAACCCTGTGGTTCACCGCAGCCTGGGCAGTGCACTGGTAGGCACGGGCTGGCCCCAACATTCGGTGCTGTGCTCTTGCCTCCATGTCGTGTCCCTCTCGCGCACAACAGGTGTCTAATTAGAGAAGACCAGGGTGGGGCACACACAAGCTGAGGGCTATCAAATGAAAAACCACCGACCTCTGAACAGCGACGCAGGGCGTGTACTGTGGCTCCTGTGGTAATAACGCTGCTAGTTCTGTGCAGCTCATTACGATTCTAAGTTGAGACAACATGGTCAAAATCTAAAGAAATGATAGCTCCTAATGTTTCGTGTTATGGTAACATGCGTGCGGCCTGCCCTGAGGGATATATATATATATATATAAGTGCTTGAATCTACAAAATTCAATATCAACACCATATGTGCAACTTAAAGCCAAGAAATATTGTATATGCGCTTGTGGATCTTAAATCTGGACGCATGACGTCACTCCGAAGGTTACATTCCCACACAGAATATTTTTTAGACGAGGTCTTTTAATGGGCAACGCTGTAAACACAGTCTGACTTTCAACACTGTCTCGTAAAAAGACAGTTTAAATGTATATACAGTCACCGTATTAAAGATAAAAGAGACTCTGTATGATGCCGTGCCAAATAAGAGCCGAAGGGGCAATGTCTGATAAGCTAACATTAGATCAAGAGCATGTGAAACCGCTGGACGTCTTCTTAATTAAAGATCACAGTCTTGAAACACTTGAAATTTTGCCTCTTAGGAGTCAGGAAAATATTTCACTGTTACCATGAAGAATTTGCAGGCCATTGTCATATAAATTACAGTAAAACTTCATAATACCAGAAGCAGTCAGGGCGTATGAATTAAGCTGCGCTGGGAAAAAGCCAACTATATAAATTTATTTGCTTCAAAAGCCAACATTTTTTTAAAGCTAAATACATCATGCAGTTGCCAGGGTATATGAAAAGGGAAATACTAAGTAGTCCAAAGTATTATTTAGGCATTTACAGCAATAACAGTAATAGCTCATAATGGCCATGACAAGTTTGAAAATTACGACGAGAGCTAACCTTATGCCAAACATTTAAAATCTGGTATTAAAACACATATTAAAGGGCCTAAAGGGAGATTGCAAAAATAGTGAATTGGAGCGTGGACTGTGATTTTTACTGTCCTGGAGCTTATTACAGTAATGTTCCAGAGGAGCGATCCATATACACAGTTTACACTGAAGACCCTTAAAAAGCGGATCTGTCACCTGGTGCTACTAAAACAGCCCAACACACTGCCCCAAGGAGAACACTTTTACTCATTTACGCCGGGTAAACACTGCACTACTCAAGACGATTTTGGGCCCAATTCCCCCTCCCGACAACGGTCAACAAAGCCCCGACTTTTTGATGCTTCTAAAGATATCTTGCCAGACCTCAGAAATGGAGGACCAACTAGTTGCATTGTGGCAACAACGTGAGTGTTTATTTAACGTGTCTCTGTGACTTTATCCATATCTTCCTTTTTTTTTCTTGTGAATTTTCTGTACAAAGTAGTGCAAAAACTAACATCGCTAATTCTTCCGTCCGCCATGTTTGTTTACATTAAAGTCATGTTTGATGGCGAGAGTTTTTGCAAGATTTCCATTCAGTTTGTTCATGAATCGGTTAGTGTGTGGTGTGCTGTTTTGGCCAAATCATTGCTCTCCACATGCTAAAGGAACAAAACTGTTAAATTTATCATAACATGTCGTTATTGTGTGGGCATATTTTCATTGAAAAATCGTTTAGTGCGGGGCAGCCTTTAGTTTGTTATAGTTTTCCAGGTTTCTATATGAAATATCCATCTGGGATTGGAATTAGCTTTACGTGCAGGTGAAGCGAGGTGGGGGGATTTTGTTCAGTGACAGAGGAGCGGTTTGGAGGGGAAGCATGAGGAAAGATGGGCGACAGATTTGTTTCACTCAGACAAAGACCCTTTTGACCCAGCAGGCTCCAGACGAATACATGTATGCAGCCAGTCTTCAGATAGATAGCGCCCTGTGTACCCATGATGCGTCCGCCGCCGCCGCACGTTTCCTCTCACACCGTCGTCATTACACACCTACAAACAGACTCCAAAGAGCTCACCCTGGCTATTCACGGACACCTAGCAAAGGCTTCTTTACTGAGTGGTTGCCGTAGCGACGGCGTCTCACACTCACATGTGTGGGATCAGAGGTCAAGGTTCATGTGTGGTGCTCTGTGGGCTCAATGGTGCTCTGTGTGTCATCATGCAGACTTCCAGTAATCCAAGGCTTCGGAAGGTCATACAAAAAAAAAAAATAACTTGCCGCGCTCTCTCTTCAGCAAAACCTTCTGACTGGAATTATTTCACACAAAGAGATGATGCTTATGATCAAATCATGCCGCGCCACCTGTGAGTCTGCAGCCTAAGCAACCTGCAGCGTAAATTCAGATGTGTGAGTTAATTTATTTCAGTGATGAACAAGTGATTTGTTTTTTCCTAAATTGAAACCACACTCTTATCTGGCGACATGTGTTTGTGAGTGTGAGTTTGCAAGTATGTAAGTATGCAGCTCAGTGTTTGCGCAGACACGCACGTGCACATGCCAGCAGCAATTAAAGTTGATAAATGCTTTTGTTTACAGGAAAGCTCTATAATCTGTCTCACTCTTTATATAGGCAGGCCATAAACACAGCCACATATGTCTGCGCTACACGGGCGTGGGATTAGCGCCGTAGCATGTACACACTTCTGTATGAGAGCGCTGGTGTGTACTTGTGTGCGCATTAAACGAAATGACTGTGAGGTCAGAGTCAGACACTGGCGGCGTGTTTGCAAGCCACCTCTGTTAAAGTGGCATCAAAACCAGAACGGCATTTACAAGTGTTTTTTTATTGAACGGGTTTGTTTTCATTGTTTGCACATTGCAAACCGACCACTTCCACTGACAATGCCACAGGCAGCTCAACAGCTGTTTCGCTGTGGTTGACAAAGGCCACGTCTGAGCCTTCAGGATGTAAATCAGTGTGAGGTGATACATACTGCTGATGAATGAGGTTTGAGGCAGGCAGAGGGGCTTTACCAAGGACAAATTTGAGTGGAAACCGTATGTCGAAACCTGTCCAGGCTCCAACCAAAGCTGGAGGAATTGTGCAGGAGTGCACATTTGAGAAATTCTTCTGAAGTCCCTAAAGATAAGTATGCTGCGTATTTTGAGAAAAGCTGCTGCTTGGTCACACAATTCCACTCACAGTTATACTTATATACTACTTGAACAAGTTTACGCAGCTGTGTGTTTAGATTTTCAAGCCCAATTAAAGTTTTATCCCAGGTAAGTCTGATTTGGATCATAAGAAATAACTACCTAAGTGGGCCTGATGTTGTGGAACTGCTGCTAGAGACGGGATGGGAGGTGCTGCAGGGGCTTAAATAGCTTTAATTAGAGCCAGACAAAGACCTTCTTATACATCTATAGTGGTGAGGGATCACAGAGACTTTAGAGTCTCTCAGACACAGACAGACACACATAGTAAGTAATAATTAAAGAAACACGCATGAAAAGACACAAGCACATGCATCCATGGACATAATATGTCAGTCATTTATCGTATATTTGATGCCTTTAGATTATTCTATTGTCTGGACTGACTGAGTAGCTTGTTTTTAGTGTTTGTCTATTAATTTAATTTAATAATTTGTAAAACAGGGAGCCAGAAGCTGTTAGCAACATGCACTAAAAGGCGAACGAACATGCACTAAAAGGCACACGGGGCCGGCCCGGCAATGTCAACAAAGCACAGAGAAGCTCTGATTACAACACACAGAGGGAGAGTGACTTCATTCTCTGCTCAGGTAGACATCACTTCTCTATATCTTTATTATAGCAAATACTTATTTGCTGCGACACTAATGCTCTGGATATTGAATGTATTACCTTTAATAGTGCTGAACACAGAGGCTGATGTGAATGTCATAAACCAAAATGAGATTGACGGTAAGTGCCTGGAAATGACTGAAGTGAATGCGAAGGAACGGGGGAGGCGACATCTAGTGGCTGAATGTTATCAATGTTATCAATAGCATCTTTAACATTACTGTGTTTCGAGGGAAATTATCGTATGTGAGTCATAACCACAAGAACAAATAGGCGTAAATGTCAACATCGTAGCCTACACCAAGCATGATTGGCTGGAATGACGTCACATGAGAAGAGATGCGTCAACACAGACCCATATTTTGCTATCCGGAAATGAATAACAGCTCAGACTAAAAACAACTACTAATTGTATGGTCAAATTACTGTACATTATGGCTATTTTGGTATTATTGACTGTAAATTGTAGAGATGGGCAAAATTATCACACAACATCTGGCAATGCTGGCAGCGAGACATTTCACTCAAAACCACAAAGGTCAACCTGCTGGTGGCGCGAGAGGAAAAGTCAGGGGATACCTGAAACTATACATCAGAGAGAAACAGAGGAAGTAAAAGCGAGAGAATTCCTCAAAGAAGGAGGCTATATCTATTTAACTGCCTTGGAGAAAGAGACCTTTCATTGGTCTAGAATGGGATTCCTATGAAGTGTTGGTGCAGTCTGCTGCAACAGCTCAGCGTGGAGAAGAAAGTCCAGTGGAGCCATGTGTTCTCTGTCTGTTTACAGTGCTTTTATTAGGCATCCTGTGGCACAGCCAGCCTTTTGAAAGGCCGTCTTTATAGGAGCTTTCCTGTTTATGCTCAGGGGTGGGAGGTCAGCACTCGCAGCCCCGTGCTGAATATGGTCAATCTGCCTGCATAGGAAAACTTGTGTGTGAGTATGAGTGTGTCAGCTGTGTGATGGGAGGGATTTAAAGTGATGTGGGAGCCCCGCTCGGCAGGTTATTATTGTAACTTTAGAAAATGGTCCAGGACTTCTAGGCTGGAACACACAGATACGGTCCTGTGTGTCCGTCTTTCTGAGTCACCGCTCTGCCGAGGGGGTTATTTACTGCCTGTTTGTGTTTGGGCTCTTGTCAACATGTACGTCAGCAGCAGTAGCAAAAAACCCAAACAAACACACACACACGCAGAGGGATACCCACAGTGAACCTAAATAAAGACACGCTTATTAAAAAGAAGAAAATTCTTAGGGTGGAGCTCCAGATAAAAACCCATTTCTAAAGGTTACAAATGGTGTTTGATGTGGCTGGAGGATTTAGCGAGCGACTTACCCGAGGACCCCTCTTGCCTGCCAGGCCTGGCTTCCCTGGAGGTCCTTGTAGTCCCTGAAAGAGAGAGAGAGAGAGAGAGAGTATTGAGTGACAGCGCACAGATGATCTTATTCAATCCCCTTCGATCATACTCTATGAAAACCTTCAGGTCGTTAAGACACGGACAGGCTGCACAGTAGCTGCAGGGTAAAAAACGACACCTTTTCCCTCTGAAGTAACTCCTTCTCAAGGTGATGAGAGTTCAGCCTTATCCATCAGGAAGCTCTGAGCCTGTGTGGCAGGAAACCGTAGAAACAGTAGAAATAACAGGTCATTTCCTGCGCCTCTCAATGCCCCTGTGTGGCTCTATCGGCTTAGTGCTCATTCGTTTTCTTTTAATCAAAAAAGAGGGAAAAGGAGAAGTGAGGAAAAACAGAGGGCCTGTGGCTGAAAAGAGTTACCCGTTAGGGCTCTGGATCCGGATGTAAATGTGTGTTAAAGCCTCTATGTGGCATTTTTTTTAAAGACACTACAGGCAAAAACATTGATTTTTCATGCACTGGACAATTTTGAGATTCTAGAAAAAGATATGTGAAGAAATGTGTATTTCAAAAATACACATTTAGGTGTTTGTTTTACTACTTTGTCTATTTGCGTCTATAGATTTCTCCTATATTCAACAAAATATAGATAATGTCTCATTTGCATATGTAAACATAACATTTCAGAAAACTTGTAATACACTAAAATAATTAGTTAAATATTTTAAAAATGACCTAATTCACCTGTAGTGTCTTACAAAATGTAGAGAATTTTACAATCCATATATTTAAAAAAAAATAAACTCATACTCTCCAGTTGCACTAACATACACCAGAATAAAGATAGGAATGAAACTGGAATTATAATCTATAATATATAATCTATAGAACATTTTATTCCTAAAAACATGGTGAAAATGGATTAATACAAGTAATACAGTAATAATACAATACAGAGAGTAATGTAATGTCTGTAAAAACCTTTGACTCTAACATGTCAACAAAATGAAACAAGAATTTTGAACCTGGCTTTATCCAATGTTCAGATTTCTGTTCTGGAAATGTATGCAAATTAGCACATACTTAACAAGATAATGCCCCATTTGAATATTTAAACATATACTTTCAGAGAACTTGTAATACAAAAAAGAATTGTCTTAATGTGAGTAATCAACTAGGGAAGTTTCATGGTGATATCTATTAGTTACATGTTTTACCCTATTCACCTGGGGGTGTCTCCCCTTAAAATGCTTTCTTCACCGTTAATGACTTACAGTATTTTTTTACTATGCTGTTAAATCCGATGCCTGAGATAGCATAGATATAAGGATCCAGTAAAAAGACAGTAGCATCTACCATAAAACACAGTTACTGTAGTGTGAAAGTTTTATCCTTTCTGTAGTTTCCTCAGCTCATTTTTCACAAGGCTATGAACTTTAAACTTCAAAACAGCTCCAACCTGAGGCTAAAGGTTACTGTGATCATCTATAGTCGTATATTGTGCGTATAACGTGTCTGTCTGGTGCATCGCTCTGAAGATTATAATTGGCCCCCCCACTGTCTCTTCCAGGACGACCTCCATGCTTGAGACCACCACCATTGTTACAGGTGGCGTGCTCTATGGTGGCCTATAAGGACCCGTCAACATCAACACACGCTCCTGTCCATCTTCACACCTCCGCCCCCTCCTTCCTTTACACTTGTTTGTTTATTCCTTTCTGTCCTCTCCTCTTTACACCTGTCCATCTTCAACATGTTTCTCTCTGTCTGAGAGAATGTTTGTTGACTGCTCTCTAGCCGGGGACGTAGCAGCAGTCTCACCAAATTCCCACATTAGTAAGCATTTTCCAATCACCACATTTCAGACACAGTGTGATGGCAAAGGCTGTTTGCAGTTATAAGTTATTTTTAGATTTGCTGACTGTGACTGTGAGGAACTTAGAACATGATTTGTGCCACCTGACAACCAAATCTGAATTTTGTACTCAATAGAGTGCTACAGGAATGAGTCCTAAAACCCAGAAATGAAATTTAGTTAGATGCCTGAATAAGGTCTGTGGTTAACACAAGCCAAGTGTCTTAAAAAAAGTTGTTAACGGTTGCTAAGTGGCTAAATGAGACTACTAAACGACACCGACTTCGTCCGCCTTCACAGCCTTGTTGTGTATACGTGAGTTAATGCGACCGTGGTGATGTTGTTTCAAAGTTTAAAGGAACAGCATGTAGGATCTTGCGGTGAGGTTGCAGATTACAACTTCTCCCGTGTGCCAAGTGTGTAGGATTGCTGCGGGGGCCGACGCGAAAACGTAAATGGCGCTATCTAGAGCCAGTTGTAGAGTGTGTAGAGTGTGTGTAGTGAAGGAAGTGAATGGTCAAGCAAGAGAGAGAGAGTGGCGGCGATGGCAGCGAGTAACGTTATCGACTCCGGCCCAAACAGAAAAAGTTAACAGTGTTTGGTTTGTCCGTTCTGGGCTACCGTAGAAACATAGCGGTGCAACATGGCGGACTCCGTGACGAGGACCCGCTCCCTATGTGTAAACAGATATATGTATATGGATATAAATGGCTAATTTTAAGCTAACAAAAACACAGCAATTATTATTTTCAGGTGATTATACACTAAAGAAAACATAGTTATTAATATTATGTTCCATTTCTGCCAGTAGATCCCCCTAATTGTTATACACTGGTCCTTTAAAAAATACTACTTGGATTTACTTGTTTGGCTTTCATTAAACAATTCTAATTCAAAACTACGCAGTGCAAATTTGCAAACTACCCTATAATACTTTTTTTTTTTTTTTTTTGCCATAATTTCAAAATAAACTGCTTAAACAGTGTTGTTGTGGCAACATTTAAGTCAAGCAGCTTGCAGGTAGAATTTAACCGAATACAGAAGCCCAGTTATGAAAGTTAAATCAAAAATTATTCACAGCCTGGGTGGCTCCAAATTAAAAACTAATCAGATTAAAACTCCAGAACAGATAAATCACATTCAGGTGTGCTGTGCTAGTGGAACAGATTTTTTAAAGCAGCAGCGAGGAGCTTCAGATGGGGAACGGTGCCATATCTGTTCCTGCACTGGTTGTTTCTCCTGGCTGAATCTGCACAGTGGAAACAAGAGTCCTCCAATAACCACGGTTGTATTGTGTCTGTCAGTAGAAGACTCTTAATGCCTTAGGCCGCAACAGTGATGAATGATAAAGCTGTTGGCTGAAATCTCAATGAATGTGATGCTTTCCATTGGACTTTCATACAAAATGTGTGTGTATGTATAAGAAAGAGAGTGTGTGTGTGTGTGTGTGTACAAGACTGTGCTGTATGTGTTTATGAAATCCAAACTATGTTGAAAAGGAAGCGTGACTGGGTTCATCTGGGATCTCCCGAGGCACTATATGGCAACACACACACGCATATGTGTACAAATACACACACACACACACACTCTTTGACAGGAAGCACCTGTTTAATCCCTGATATATTCTCAGAATAAATCCACATGTGAGTGTGAATATGTGATCCTGACACATGACTTTAAATCAGAGACCAGACAAAACATGCACACGCTACAGTTTTCTATGGTTGGATGTGTCATTTACCAAATATTTGGCATAAAATGACTTAAGTTTTTTGGCCTTTGCGTTATATCAACACTTAAAAGACAGTCTTTCAGCAAATGATCTCCCTTAACCTCCTTTCTAGGTATATTACAGCACTTCATATTGAGATTGCAGGTAGTGCTTTCTAAATGGCAGTAATTTGGTTCAATGTAATGTCAAGTTTGGCGTGTGGACATCAGGATAGATGCAAATTAGCCAGCCCTTGACACGCCGCACTCTGCAATCTACAGCGGCAAATTGTAGACCACTAAAATGAATGAGCAAGGCACACGTATCAAACACACAGGCCCTGCTCACACCTTACACTGAAATGACTCAATCACAAGCTTTAAATACAAGTGCAAACACACCCTGAACGTGCTGAGGAGACCCTGAGGTCGGATTACTCAGGCCACATTTGGAACTGTGTAGACACTTACGTAAAGCTTATAACATGACAAAATTCACAAACTCCATATATCTACTACTGAGCAGTTAACAAAGTCCTTTTCTCCGCTCTGTGGCCAAACACAAATGTGAGTGTGGATGCGTATATTTTTTGTAAGAAGCAGCCTCAGTTTACTCACAAATAAAATCAACTATGAAGCTAAATTTAATCTCAAGTGGTCAGTCAGGATGCAACTGTGTGAGAAATAAAAGGTGAAAATAGACCTGCTGCTTGTTTTAGGATCCAGACCCAGTCTGTTAATACAATATTTAAGTTATTACAATAAAAATGGTTAATACAAACTTATTTTACACCTAGCAGATTAAGTAAAAAGTTCCCTAACGCTCCAGATTTTTGTTTAAAGAACATTAATTCATTGTTTATGGGAGTGTACAAAGCTAGTGTGGTTGAATGTATAAGCCTTACAACTGGAAAGGAAATTCCTTTACAAGCCAAACTTTGTGTACTGGGAATATACCCTGGAGACTTATGGAGCCTCTATATGGAATTTTTTGGAAACTCATGAATGATTTGAAACTGTCTGGAAACTATGCACTACTGTGATTATGTTTGTTTTTGTATATTGTTTTTGTTAATGTTTAATGTGTCAAATTCAATAAAGAAAAAGGAAAAAAGGAAAAAAGAAAATAGACATGCCTGCCTCAGTGTTCCCCCTCCTTGTGATATACTAGCCTACCTTTGCGCGCTGCAATGGGAAACTGAATGATGGTGTTTACTGACTGCTTTGACCCTTGACCTTGCTTTGAAAGAGGGCCATGAGACCTCCACTAGCCCTCTATGACAGAGGAATCTGGTGCGGAGACGGCAAGGCGTCAGACCTGACACGTCACACCCAGCCTGGAGGGTTCAGTGCACAGAGGAAGGAGGAAAAAAAGGGAGAAGTAGGATTTCTAACCTGTGTGGGAAAGGAGATAGAGCCACATTAACCTACATATCTCTGTGGGCTCTTATTTCCAGCCCTATAGCACGAGAATCAAACCTGGTCTTTCACTGGTGACAAAGACCAGCACAGACTGGGATCCTAATGGAGCATACTTCACCCCCTTTCACCACTTTACTAACATAAACCATCAACTGCCAGCATAAACAGCCCACACATAGACTGCATCTTTCTTCATCTTGATTTTGCAGTAGTGCTGCAGCCAGGCTAATGACCAGAGTCAAAAAAGGGACCATACCGTGCTACATAGAGGTGGGCCAAAAAAAAAAATCGATTCACCAATTTGTTTTACAATTTTGAAATAGATTTTTTAATGCCAGAAACAATATATTTGCTTCATTTGAGTCTATGCGGAGGTAGAAAGAAGCTTTTATTGTTGTAGTCTAAGTAACGTGACGTCATATCCATTCCGTATCCGTATCCGTCAACCAAAACAAACGCAGCGAGTCGAAACTAAAAGTAGAACCTGGACTAGACCTGCACCCTCACATGTTAAATCCAAAGTGGTAAACACTACACATACAGTAAAGTATGGAAACAGTTTGGGTTTCACACATTGCAGGAACCAAAAATATGAATAAATAATGCCTGACAATGACTGATATATTTGACATCAGGACATCTCTGATTATATACATGCTCAAAATCAAACATTTATACTGTATTAATATAGATATTTTCCTAAGTAAAAGTCCCTAAAAGGGTATGATTTAACTTTTTCCCATGGTCTAGTGTTAAAGAAGTTAACAAAAATCTCAATAAATCGTAATATCGAATCACAACACTTAAAAATCGCAAACATATCGAATCGTTAAAGTATCGTGATAGTATGGAATCGGGAAATAAATATATTGCCCCAGCCCTAGTGCTACACTGGCACCATGTCAGCTTGAAAAACAACTTGATGATGCTCTTTCACTGTATATTCCTGTTTCCTTGTAAAATCATCCATAGCTTGGGCCCCTTTTTATTGCTACGCTTCTGTGTTCCTCCACCAGTCCACCAGGCGCATTACATCCTTAAAGCATGTAGCAAGTGCTCAAGCACACATGTATGCATCTGTTGTAAATTTACTACATTTGCCTTTTTTGTGGCGCACACACACACAAACAACAGAGCAGAGGTGCTTACCGGTGGGCCTGCCTCTCCTTTCTGTCCTATAGGTCCAGCCAGCAGGGAGAACTGAGTCGGTGGCACCTCCCAGCTCTGGAAGCCATCAGTAGCAGGTGGTGTTACTGGGGTGGTGGAGGGTCTGGTTGGTCGCGGAGTGACTGTAGCCTTGGTGGTTTTGGCTTGCTTTGTTGGTTTGATGACCTGTTTGGAGACTGGCTTGGAGGTTTTAGCAGTTGTAGTTTTGGAGACGGTTGATTTTGAAGGATTGACTTTGGACATCGTTGGTTTCAAAGGGACAACTTTGACAGAATTTGTTTTGGGTTTGGACGGAGTGGCTTTGGATGGTGTGACTTTAGGCTTGGGAGGTGTTTTCTTGGCTGTGGTGGGTTGTGGCTTCTTTGGGACTGCGCCTTGTTCTGATATGGCGGAGTCAGGCTTTGTCTTGGAGGGTTTGGTGCTGGTAGTGGCTGGAATAGTTGCTTTCTTCTTGCTGTCTGTCTTTTTGGTGGTGTTTTGAGGAGTGGGCTTTGGGGGAGTGGGTTTGGAGGGTTTCTGATTTGACGGTTTAGAAGTGGTGGGTCTTGGGTTTGGTGGTTTTGTCGGGGGTACTCTTGTCCTGAGTGGTGCGGTGACAGTTTCAGTCCCTGCCCTGGGAGGCGGGGAGGCCAAACCAAGCTGGACTGTGACTGGCATCACAGTTCCCATAGGGGGTGTAGGAATGGCCGTTGGGCTGGGCTTTATTGTTTGGCTAGGGGCGACATATCTGACAGCCGAGGCAGCAGCGGCGACACTCCTGGCAAGGCTTCCCGTGGTCTTCCTCGGCGTTTCTGGGCCACCACGTTTAGGGGTGGCGGTGGTAGCTGTGGAGTTTGTTTCTCGTGGTAGGATAGGCAACAAGGGAGGAAGGTTAGGCCTGTATGTGTCAGCTTCCCTGCACTGTTTCTTAATGTACCTGCAGTAGTTGTGAGCTGCCTGTGCAGAAGGGACCAGGTCAAACTGGCAGATGGCGCCTTCAAAGTGTGCCGAGGCTTGCTGCTGGCTTGCCCGCCCCAGCAGGAAGGAGCCCTGGAGCTCCGGAGCCAGTCCCTCCTCACCGTCCCACCCAAAGTCTACATGAACACTCTGCTCTCCGCAGGAGGCATATAGAGTCACTCTCTGTCCATTAATTCCCACCGCCAGCTGGTGCCACTGACCATCATGGGGCTCGTAGGGCAGTACCACCGAGGTGTTCGGTCCCGTGTGGAGGACCAGGTTGCCCGGCGCAAGCTGCAGACCGAGAAGGAGCTTCTTGCGGCCTGAGAGCAGGGTGAAGAGGAAAGCACTGTTGACACGGTGTGAGCGCACACTCAGGACCAGTGCCAGGTTGGGCCAGATGGCCGCCGGGATGACTGAGCGCAGTGGGGTTTCAATGTGCGCCCGCTGGTTGAGGATGATCCCCGATCTGAATGGAATGACCCCCGCTGGCACCGAGCGCGACGCTTTCTCTCCCTTGAGCCCCAACTTTTGGAGGATGTCCACATCTGGATAAAAGGGAGAGTGGTGTTAGAGGTGCAAATGATAATGACAGGCTTCTTTATGAAGGTTACACACACCAGCAGGTAGACAAAAGTGAAAATGAAAGTCTTTTATTATGTACTCTCTTTAGTACCTGGCAAGTATATTTTACAGTACATTTTAAGTTGGAAGACTTTACAATATCCTTCTGGTCACATCTGGTTTGTTGATCCTTAATCATTCTTTTCATATTTCATTATAAGTCTGTCTATAATGAAATACATAATGAAATAAGTCTATATGTTCTGTAACCTCACTATAGAGAGGTGAAATATTTCCAGGAACTTGGGAATACATCATCAGGAACAAGGTACTGTAAATCCTCTTACATTTGCCTCTATGAAAAATAAAAAATGGCTACATGCCAAGGGGTTAGCTAGTAAGTTTAGTATTTAAAAAAAATCAAACATCACACAAAGCAACAGTAAGACAATTGGCAGGAAACAGGATAGTAATGAGTTTCCCTCTGAGCATCTGGGCTAATGAAAAAATGTTTGCTATTGTATATGCCCAAACTGTGTTGTCCTTAAACACAGTTTGGGCAAGTACCAATATATTCCTTAGGTTTTTTCTAGTTTCATATGATGTTAGTATCTTCACTTTCGCTTTAAAACTCTTTTTCGCAAAATAATGGAGCTCAGACACTGCAGGGTGAAGAGATGGGAAAAAAAGATGGTTGAAGCAAAAAATGAAATACAAAGAATAACAAACTCACTGGGTTTTGAGGTCACCAAACTGCTTCTGTAGGCTGTCTAGTGCAAAACAGATGACTATATATATAGGTCCACACAGACATAAATCTAGGCTGATGATAGGGGAGAACGGAGTGACCTTGGATGGCTGTTCTCTGAGTGGGTAGCTGCTGCTCAGAGGTACTGTGGTGTCCTTTGTTTCAAATGTCAGCGGTTTGCCGCCTCACGCTTCTCCCCAGTATGGCAAGTTGTGGCATCGTTTTGACCATATGACTCTTGTGAAGCATAAAACAGCTTTGAGCATGCCCACAACAGATGGCCTGAGAATGTAGCATGTTTAGCCTACACATTCTTGAAGGAGCTGTACCCCAAAATGTTAAGTCTAATGTGGTCGTGTTTAACACCTCCAAAGGGTAACAAAGAGTAATTTGAAGTTTCAAAGCCAAACCAAAATACTGTGGTTCCAATTTTATGGCCCTTACCTAATTTTGCATTCCTGCCATGCTGTTCTATAAACTTTAATAATTTTTACATTTTTATGGAGGCAGAAAATAAATTGAATAAAATAAATGAAGCAATAGCTACTTAAACAAGAAAAATGTCCAGCTTCTGATGCATCTTGGGATTTGTTCTACTGATGCTGAGTCCTAAAATGAGTTGGCATTTTAGCACTTGCGGTTCCCTCGTCTGGAGGTCAATGGGTTTTTAGTTAGATGCCTGAAATAAAGTCTGTGTTTAAAACAAGCTGAAGAGAATTTAACATTTTGTTCTACGATATAAAATACATCAGTAAATATCCCAAATCGTCGATTTTGAAGCCTTTACGTGTCTTAAAAAAGGCGGTTGCTAACAAGTGAACGCCGACCCGTCCTCCTTTACAGCCTCGTTGTTTATGCTCACGTTCATGGGGTCTTGATGTAGTTCGTTTATAGCCTAACGTTAGCTTTTTACTTTTGCCGATTGCATTCACACTTCAAAAATCCTAAAAGTGGGGTTCATTTGTGAAGATTATCTTGCTGAACAAAGCGTGTAAGTATCATAAATGTTTGTTTGCCACAGAGTTTATTTTCAGCAATAATCCAAAACCCAATGGAACAATCCCATTGGCTTTTTGTCGAGGGAACCAGGTCGATGCTAACTTCCTGGTTGGCTTACAAAAATATGTCATTCCCGCAGCACTCTATTGCCAATAACCAACCCCTTTGTCCCCATGGTCATGTGACTTTGTGTTCACCCTGTGCTGATGGAAACATGACGGCTGGTGGAGGTAATTGTGAAGGGAGCTCAGTCGATGCCAAACAGCCAGTACCAGGAACGCACAATCAGGCTAAAGGCCCTTATCCCCTCTCAGTAACCATCAGGCCAACGCTCTGCCCTACAGGGGAAACAGAGACAGTTGGATACTGTACTAATATATGTTTGGGAATTTTGAGGTACAAGAGACACAGTTCAGGTTCTAAATATACATTTGGCGGGAAAATTATATAATTTCCACACCAATTAGCACATCTGAGCGCTCGCTGTACCGTGTGTTAAAGTATATGTGCCGTTTGCTTCACTGATATCAAGGCACAGCCTCTTTGTTTTAAGGCTATAGGGGATTAATGAGCCAAAGGACATCGGCATCATCAGAAAACCGCCCCTCTTCCCTGCTCCTCTCATCAATGGAGCCCGTTTGGAAACTCAGAACATGACCACAGTAACCACAAGTGAGTGCAGCATCTCTCTGCCTGGAGGAAGAATACAGTTTCCAGCATTTACCGCCAGCTTTGACTCTCTATTCAGCGGTTCAGTCTCAGGGGTCCCGGCGCTCGTTCTCTATATGACCTGTGATCTCAGAACCAGGCCCCTCAACATCTTTATTGTCCCCGGGCTCACTCTGACCTGTGGTCACCGGGCCTTGTCTAATGGGGACATGTGTATAGAAGCCCTGCATGTGAAAAGATTGAAACGTGGGCTTGCAATGTTGATGACATGATTGAAAAGATGAGGGGAAAGACAAATGGGATGTCCTAACAGTTGCTGTACTGGTAAGCCATGGAGAGAAAGGACTTCAATGAGATGTTTGTCTTTCTATAATACGAGGCTTGCTTCATTAGACCACTGACGGGGGCCCAGGATTTGGAAATATATAATTGCACGGAAAGTTTTTTTAACAAAAGAGCGGGAATTTGATCCCTGGTAGTAGTGGTAGCGATCAAGGAATTAGACCTGAGGGAGGAAGCTGCTCTGAACGCTACGTTTTTTGCAGAGAGAGTTCTCACATGTATCACGTCAAACAAAAGCTAATCTGTCTAGTCTGGAATTATTCAGTGATAATGATGCATACCAGGTTTTAACCAGTGGACAACCTCCGGGGTCTGAAAAGTGAAGCCATTGCTGAAGTGCCTTAAACTTGCATTCTTTCTGACAGCCAGCAGGGGGCGACTCCTCTGGTTGCTAAAAGAAGTCTGATTGTATAGAAGTCTATGAAAAAATGAGCCTAATTCTCTCTTGATTTATTACCTCAGTAAACAGTGTAAACATGAGTTTATGGTCTCAATCACTAGTTTCAAGTCTTCTTCAATACAGCATGATGTTCATTTAGTAAATTATGGTCCCATTTAGAGTCAAATAGACCATAAAGCAGGGGATGCTTTAGGGCGGGACTACCTTGTGATTGACAGGTCGCTTCCACGATGTTGTCAGGTATGGGAGTTGTCCGTGTTTTCGTCTTACAACCAAAGAACGTATATTGCCAAGAAGTGAAAGTCAATTGTTCATTCCATTGCAACATCAGCGCCCAGCAGTGACGCTACGTTTTCGCCATTTTGGACTGAAAGCGACTACTGAACGCCATTAAAATGTCTGCCTAAAAAGTGCCGTTCAAAAGTAAAACAAAATTCTATTCTATTGTCAGTTTCTACTGAAATGGCCTGTATTGAACAATAAAATATTATAAAGTGTTTTCCGTCCAAAATGGTAGCAGCGGCAGGTTGTCCAAAAAACACCAGAGTTTTGTCTCTTTGCTTCTATACTCCTTGTTACAACTTTAACCCTTTCAAAGTGTGTTTTCAGTTCATGAAGGTTAATTGTAAGATTTTCGTTGCCTAAAAAAATCTTATTCAGTGATCGTTAGCTCCACCCTCTTGTGTTACTTTAGGTTGCAAAAAAACCCAAATGGTGACGGCCAAAATGCCAAACTTGAGGTTTCAAAACGGCAGTCCACAAATCAATGGGTGACGTCACAGTTATTACGTCCACTTCTTAATATACAGTCTATGATTTTAACACATTTTGAAAATGACTTCATAGAACATTTTACTCAATCACATTGTTTTTTTGCACAGTGAAAAGTGAGACAAATGTAGACTCCTATACTGCCACTTCTTTATGGTCTTTCCATGCTCGGTATAGGGCTGTAAGATTTTCCTTGCCTCAAAACATTAGGGCTTTATAAAAGTGCCAGAAGAAACAAGACCTACATGGGATATAGCGTAGTGTATACCCATCCCCACAGTGAGTTCTCCTCTCTGTGTGGTCTCTTCAGCAGTAAAGGACAACAGGACTTGGCAGTGAGGCAGGGGGGGTACATTACATGTATCTATTCTGTATGTAGACTCCTGTCTCCAAGCTTCTTTATTTAAATACCACTTGTACTATTACTGGGGCATGCATCAAACATGTGGTTTTACATATACAGTATACTGTATGGATGCAAACACACACACAGATACAGACTTGTGTTTAACACATGGCTGGAGTTCATTGCCTCCCTCTGTGCCAAGTCACTCGAGTAGGACAGAGAGAGAAAGTCCAAGGCTCTTCAGTCTGTAATGTTATCCCTTGTAGAAGATGAAGTCACCGATTCATTCAAACACTCTCCGAAGAGCTCTGTCTGGCTGGCTGGCCTATACGCTGGTCTACAGTGAGCCATTTATGGATGATATCTCTGAGTGGAAAAATTATCCCCACAGCAATGCTTTGCATGAATATTTGGAATCATGATTTGAATAGAGACAAAACTTGGTAAAATATTATTTCTTTACATTTTCCTTCTTGTTTTAAAAGTACTTTTTCATTTTGCCTTTATTTGGTAGTGACAGTAGAGATCGATGCAACAAGGGTCCCTGGATGGAATTAAACCGGGGACATTGTGGTGATATGGTATGCGAACATAGACTGTATAAAAGTGTACGTAGTCACCGCAACGACATTTTTCATGAACTGAAAACACACTGTGAAAGGGTTAAAGTTCTACGCCAAAAACACAGACAACTCCCAGACCGGACAACGCCGTGGTAGCAACCTGTCAATCACAAGGTAGCCGCGCCCTAAAGCATCCCCCACTTTATGGTCTATTTGACTCTAAATGGGACCATAATTTACTAAATGAACATCATGCTGTATTGAAGAAGACTTGAAACTAGCGATTGAGATCATAAATTCATGTTTACAATGTTTACTGAGGTAATAAATCAAGAGAGAAGTAGGCTCATTTTGTCATAGACTTCTATACAATCAAACTTCTTTTAGCAACCAGAGGAGTCGCCCCCTGCTGGCTGTTAGAAAGAACGCAAGTTTAAGGCACTTCAGCGTTGGCTTCACTTTTTTTTGGGTGCCTTTATTTGGCAGTTGATATTGTAGAGATGCGACATGCAGCAGAGGTCCACAGCTGGATTCAAGCACAGCGCTGAGTTCAGTCACTCTGCAACAGTGATGGTTATATACAGTGTTGCCAGATTTGACTGATGCCAAGAAGCCCAATCAGAGCCTAAAACCAGCTTTATTGTCATAAAAAGTGGCCCAAATTTTTATCTGTATTTAGAAAATTGATTTTTCATCAAATAAAAGAACAGATGTTAGCTTTTACAAGGCTTTTAACACAGAGCTATGACCCTGAGTTTCAGCCTTGTCAAAATGAACTGAGATGACATTTGGTGTTGTCAGTTTTCAGTGACTGTATGTCGGCCCTATTGAACTCCCTGTCAGTCTCAATCATGATAATTGGAGTAGAGAAAGAACCGAATCACTGGACTGTATCTACAACTTTTCATCAGGGGAAACCGACAAATGCTAAAAATAGGAGCTCAAATGATGAAAGGCCGAAACAACATGACAACTTTTACCTGCTCAATTACATGAAAACCAGCCAAATACATATGACATATCTTCAACTTTTAAGTTAATATGATGAACATGTTAGCAAACAGATGGTTATTTATACATCCAGCAACTAGGGCTGCAACTAACTATTATGTTTAGTGTCGATTAATCTGCTGATTATTTTCTAGATCAACCGATTAATCGGTCGCCGAAAACGGTGCTATGAGAGCAGTGAGAGTGAACGAAAACAGCAAAGTTGCGGAGCTAAACGATGAGCTGAAACTCGCTATAAAGCTTTGTAAAGCCGAGGAAGCTGCAGCCTCAGGTGATAATTCTCTGTAGGTTCATCACTACGAGCGACTCCTTCCACCTTGTCAGACTGTCATTTGATAAATATTTAATAATTGTGATATAAAAATATATAAGTGGTTATTTTGTGTCTGGAACAGTGACCTTTAAATGCTGTAAACCAAAGACGCAAGAGTGTTTTGAGACTTAACATTTCTCTGTAATGGCCAGCTTTGCATCTATGATCTGATCACTCCCTCACTCCAACAGCTTACTCAACACCTGTCGTCATGGCAACGGTTGGCCCAATTCTCATAGCAATGTGTTTATGTGCTTGGGAAATGACCAAATAGGCAAAGAATAACTCCAAAATCCCCCCCAGTGCTCCAATAAGTTTTACAGTTTTTTCCCCCCACTGGTTAAATTTTCAGTGAAGAAGAAAGAGGTGAGTAAAAGTGAAGAGAAGTGGAGGTGACATGAAGTCACGTCTTACCTTCAGAGTGTACTTGTGTAAGTCCCAGGTAACAAGTACAATATAATACGGTACAGAGCAATAGGGCTCTCCTGGGGGAAGAGAAGAGAGGACGTTAGAAAGAGGCAGCAGTCACACATCATTGAATCGTTCAACTCTTAAAATAATTTGGTTCTAATAAGGAACCCTTTATAAAGCTGTTTATGAGTTGTAACTATTAGCTTTAATGAATGAAATCATTATGAATGCTTTATTTACAAGCCACTACTAGAAACACATTTACTGGTGTTGAAAGTTTATCAATCCTATTTGGTAAATATACAGTTATTAATGTTGGTAATCCATTAATAAAAGGTTTCTCACTTTCTAATAACCCATAAATTATGTAGTTATAAGTGTTGTCATTGATAAGTCATTGAGTCTGCAGTTGTAATTGTTAATAATCCAATATGTCAAAGGCAAATTGGCCTTATTAATTCTTGCAACAGATCTATAAAGCATTAGGGAATGATTTATTGACCATTAATAAAACCCATTAGTTTTAATCCCTTTATAAAAGGTGCCTTTATATTGGAATTGTGTGCTTCTGGCCATAAGAGGTGCACCTTAAGTTATGATTTAATAAAGACCAAACTGCTGTTATTAGGAAATCGATGGCATGCGTCTCAATAATCCACAAAATCATGAAATAGACTGAGATTACGAATACTGGAGAATCAGGAAACGATTGGATAATAATCTGTAATCGTTGTTTTTACATCACACAAAAAACACAGACTCAAACAAACCCATATGCTTTGCGTTTGAGCTACTGATACCACGTGAATAACAGACGGAAAGTAGATTCTGCAAAAGCACTTACAACTCCAAAACACACACAAGCTGTGGTTTGTGAGACAGAAATACTACAGTATCCATCAACACACACACATGCACAAAAAAAACCCCAAAAAGCAAAGCGGCCTCTCTCAACACCCTCACCGCATCCAGGTGAGGAGTCTGATTGGATGGAGAGCTCAGTGGGGGACTGAGATCTGGTGACAGGCAGGGGAGCCACTGTTTACCGCTGGAGGTCATCCAGACACACATGGTCACACAGGAGGAGGAAATGTGTATAACAGCTGTGGCTGGAGGGGGGCGTCGGCCAACGGCTCCAAAACACATAAAATGTGGGAGACTTTTGCATAAACATATTTACCTGCACTAGATTTCTTCAGAAATATTTCAACCTCCGCACTAACCCGTGGTTGCTTCCCCCGCTGACTGGCCAGAATGATTATAATCAGAGTGTGTGTACGTATCTAAATGTGTGTGTCTGTGGTGTCTATGTCTGCCTCTCTCCCAGTTCCTTGTTGCTAATAAAGCTTCATCACAATCAACCCCCCACACAGCTGGCTGTGGTTACTCAGGATTCTTACTATGTGTGTGTGTGTCTCACAGACTCCCAGCTGGTTACAGTCTCATTCAGCGTGTTATCAGCTGAGGAGAGATCCGCTTTCTGAAAATGAGTCATGGATACTGAGATTTCTTTTTTTTTTACTGCAGCAGTTACATTGTGTCCCTGGGGCTGTTTACATCTGTGCAAACTGGACCAAGTTTCCTGGGAAACGCCGCTGTTTTCTTTGGCTTTTCATATTAAAAGTTGCCGGTAGCTTGTTTAGATTTTCATTAGGGAGCTTCTTTTTGAAATGTACGTGACAGGTTAGCCTTTTCTTAGTACTGAGGTGGACTTGTGCACAGTGGACATTTAAATCAGCCGGGCTGACATCTGTACACCGACCTTGTCTGGTTTGTTTCTCATACTGCAACAGTGAGCTACGACATGACTCCCCTGAGGGGATTCTCAGCTAAGCTGAGTGGACAAAATACGGGCCAGATGAACAATACTTCCCCCTGAGTCATCCCTTAAAGCAGACAGTCTAACCTATATATTGTGCCGTGAGCTACTGAGCTACTTTTCGAAGACAGAAGAGAGAAAAACGCTGCTCTGATAACATCCTTCTCTACTCTTTGAGATTCTTAATTTAACTGTGATTAGCAGACACATCTCCTTCGCTATTAAAAAGCCAAGTCATTTAATGGAAAAACTAAATGTGATTGAGCAATACACTGATGGAGAGAGTGAGTCAGAGGATCTGGATCTTGGTTACCAGTCATCTAGATATCTGGTGCCATATTGTACAATCTGCAGCAGTAATCCAGACATGAAAACTGTCATATATTTCCTCAAAGTCAATGTTCTGTATTTTCTGACATCATTGTCTTCATCTCTTTTCTTATTGGCCATGTCTAAACTCTGATTCTAACCTCTCGACCTCCAAAACTACCACCACCACCACCACCACCACCCCTCCCCACACGCTCAAACAGCAGCCCATCTGTAGGCCAGCGACCAGTCAAAGGTTGAGGAAGAAACACACTGAGCTATAGTTTCAGTTTCTTCTCACAAGTCTGGACTACTCAGTGATTCCCTGAAAGGATTTCCCAAAGGTGATCCTGCCCCCTGAGCACACTCACACCCCCTAAATACTCACACCTACACTCACGCAGAGTGGAAAATTCCTACGGATGAGCCGACACTAACAGAGACTGACGAGGAAGAGAAGGTGACTGACATCTCATAATGTTCATTATCTGTTCTCTCTGCAGTCAAGTAAAAGTAAAAAAAACTACCTCCTGACCAGTTTCCACTCATCAAATGAACTTCATCAGTCTTGTTCCAACTATTATTATGACTAAGAGCAGATAAACATTAAATTGTATGTGACTCATTGGGAAACCCTGCTGCTCTAGTTGGATTAGAAACTAATTATTCAAGTTAGAGCAGGAGTGACTGACTCAGAAGGGGTATTTGTTATATTTAAAATATAGCTGTTTTTTCATTGTCAAAATATACCAACCAAGAATAATTGGATGTGAAAAGCTTGGAGTGAGACAGAAAGGGCGACACCATGTGGACATGTAGTGATGCTCCATACAGCTGATACCTCTCAGGTAGACTCTCTACTATATCGCAATCCATGCACATGTTAAATTAATTGAGCAATTACTACATTTTTGAGGATATCAACCTTTTATTTTTTCTTATCGAATAACAGTTTCAGCAAAAACTTCCAGCCAGGTGTGATAAATAAAGCTGAAGCTATTTGTGCCAACTTGTTTTCATGAGAAACTGGGAGACTGTGGTGTGAAATCTCCGGACTTTCCTGCTCCCTAAATGACTGATGTCTGATCCCCAACTATCTCCACCTGATCCATCAACTAATCCAGATGTTCACTGCGCAATAAAACCCAAATATCAATCTAAGTATTACACACAAATGAATGAATGCATTCATGAATGGAGGGATGCCTTTTCAACGTGAATTGTGCAACAGCTGGCTACTGCATGAACTTCCCTAAAAATAAAGTCAACAAGTGAAGACCCAATATATCGGTCCATATACTACAATAACATGTCTGTTAAAATCTACGCTGTATATATATGCGTAAAACATCTGCAGTCTATGTCACCGAGTAGTAAAACTCAGTTGCAGATGTTTTTTTCTTAAATAAAGTGTGAATGTTTGGGGAAACTATTGCAAAAGCTAATGTCATAGTTTTAGCTGACTAACTTTTCTTTAAAGTCGGATCCCTCCTGTGCGTAAAAGTGGCCCAAGGACTCTGAATGCGTAAAAGGGAAAAAACATGGAAAGCATCTATAGCAAACGCTCCAGTGGATGCTGATGAACTTCCCATGAAACTTTATAGGTCTGAATAAATTGCTTGTTTTGCTTTCTCTGTCAGATGAGTCAGTTTAGTAAACACTACATTGGAAAAGTTCCTGCATGCACCCATTGTATATTCGCCACAAACATTCAAACACTTGAATGAACTATATTTCTTTCATCATTCCTAATCTGTCTTGCACAGAAGCACTCAAGACAAGGAGGGAATAGTAGATCTTATTAAACCTGATCCTCTATTTTGTCAATTTTAATGAAAAATAGAAACAAATATTTGGATAAATTGACTCATTTTTGGCAAAGTTATGGTCAAATGTCAAACAAATGACAAATGACACCCATAGTATATTTGCCACAAACTTTCAAACACTTGAATGAACTATATTTCTTTAATCATTCATAAGCTGCACTGAAGTACTCAAAGACAAGGAGGGAATAGTACATCTTATTAAACCCTGATTATAATGCCTGGTCTATTTTGTCCATTTGAATGAAAATAAAAACAAACATTTGGACAAATTGACTCATTTTGGCAAAAGTTGTGGTAAATGCCAAACAAATGACAAATGAAACCCATCGTCCAAAACAGACCCCTTACAGAGAGCCTCAGTAGAATTAGAATCAGAATTAGAATCAGAATCAGAATCAGAATGGTGTTTGTTGCCAGGTGTAAGAGGTATACACTAGGAATTTGCTTTGGTTTTGTTGGTGCAAGTTAAACAGTATAATAACAAAAGAATAGATAAAAACGTTAGAATAAAATAAGAATAAAACAACTGAATTTAGTCCCAGTGGACAGCACTCCTGCATGGAGAGCTGGACCACAGCCAGCCGGCTCATCATCACAGGTATACGCACATGGAGACGTGCAGCTCCTGATATTGTACCTCAGTCATCCTCTCACCAGAGCACACACAGACAGACACAGTGAAATAAAACAAAATGCTACTTACTTTGTGTCTAGGTGAGAGGTTCTGCAATCTCTCCTTCGGGTGCCTAAATTCATTTGTATTCATTTGTCCTGGCAGTCAAAAACCTGACCCGTTAATCACAGCGTGACTCCTTTGCAAGGGGGGCAGTTTTACGCATTTGACAAGCTTTTAGATGAAGTTCCAGAGGGAAAAACTCATGTTGATTTGCCTGTCAAGCACCGACATAAATTCCTCCTGGCAGTGCCGGTTTGACAGAGAGTTTTTCCTGTGCTTAGATTGTCTGTCGATATTCCCCTGTGTTTCATTCATTTATGCCGAATCCAGATTGAGATTGAAGGGGACGCGCAGCCGGAGAGAAAGCTGGGTTTCTTTTTGGAGTCAGGAGCGTTTGGACTCATCCCTTTCCTTTTTAAATAGGCTTTCTGTGGGTAAAGCGATGGCAAAACGCACCGCACGGCCAGGTGTCAAGTTACAAGACCCAGTGGTTGTATAGAGCAACTACACGCCTTCCTTTCCTTCTCCAGGAGGGTGGCCACATGGATGACACCCAAAAGCCCCACGCACCGGTAAAGCATGTGAATGGAGCACGGTGACACACCTACAGGGACTCTCCTTCTTATTATCCCTCAGTGTGGGGAATCATTTGGGTGATTGTAAATCATCTGTGATGGCTTTGAGTCATTCAAGCCACTTCTTTGGAAGACAGATGGTGTGAGACTTACCTACGCAGGAGAACTTTGTGAGTTCCCTGTAAGAGTATATCTCATCTCCCCTTGGAATATGAAAATATATTGAGTAACCCACTGCAAAGCACACTCACAATGATGGTTGAGATCTTCATAGTCATTTTCTGGAACGATCTCTTTTATTTGTCACACAAAAGACACACGTATAGTGGTTTAAACACTGTGCAGATATTTTGCAACATTTCCCTATATATAATATGAAATAATATAAAAAATATATTTACACAGTTCATTATTTACATATTTATGTTTATAAAATTATTATTTACATATGTACATGTTCAAATATTTACGGCAGCATCTTTGAAATAGTTATAATAATATCTTGAAACGCCTACAGGGGACTCTCCTCCTCAGTGTGGGGAATCATTTGGGTGATGCAAACCATCTGTGATGGCTTTGAGTCATTCAACCCACTTCTTTGGAAGAGAGAGATGGTGTGAGACTTACCAGCACAGGAGAACTTTATGAATTCCCTGTAAAGTATGTGTCATCTCCCCTTGGAATATGAAAAAGATTAAAGGGACTGTTTGTAACTTTCAGAAATGCTTGTTAACAGCGACACCTGTGGCTGTTAAGTCAATGAAAGTCAGCGTCGGGCTCGCGCTTGTGCTCGCTCTAAATAGACATAAACGAGCATCGCGCAAAACAGTGAGGCGACACACTTCAGCTAAAACCACAATATCACTCTATATTTCACCTGCTTGGCAGTAATGTTAGCTGACCAGACGAAGGTCTCTCCATGAATCAGTGCTGATCCTACTGTTGGCTTTTCTGGAGGCTGAAGCAGCGGGGCTGAAGCAGGAAGAGAAACGTTGTCGTCTCCTGACCGCAGCCCCAGGGAGACAACGGCACCCGGTCGGAGACGATAACGTTTCTCGCTGCGGAGCTCCGTCACTTCACAAGACACGGGAAACCTCTGTTGGTCTGGAGGAGATGCAGCATTTATTTCTGCACTGTACATTCACTAGATATTCTCAGAGCTACTAACTCTCCTGCAGTGTGGAGTGTGCGTGCATGAACGTGAGGTGGAGCGAGAACACACGCGCTGTGTGAGTGAAGCAGGCAGAGGAGCAGTCTGAACAGCGTAGCCACATGCGAGCGTGCATGGGACACCGACCCGGTAGATTTATACCTGTAAAAAGTTACAAACAGTCCCTTTAAGTTACTAAAAATATATTTACAATGTTTACACAGTTCATTATTTACATATTTATGTTTACAAGATTATTATTTACACATGTACATGTTCAAATATTTACAGCAGCATCTTTGAAATAGATCCAATAATATCTTGAATCTGCCTGTGAGTATCTTCCTGACATTTACCTTAGTCCAGGTCTTCCTGGCCTCTGATTGGTTAGTTCTACGACAGGTGACTTAGGGAGAAGGAAGTGCTGTTGTTGTTGAGAAACGGATGAAGTTGGAAGAACAGTAAAGTGCCTGCTTAAAAAGTTATCCGTCTCCATCCTGCATGTTTATTCTGATCCACCGCCACACAACGAACCCTCACGTTACATGACTGACCCACTGCAAAGCACACTCACAATGATGGTTTAGAGCTTCATAGTCATTTTCTGGAAAGATCTCTCTTATTTGTCACATAAAGACACACATATATAGTGGTTTAAATACTATGTGAGTGTTGACATCAGTCTTGTCCGTTGTGTTAGAGGAGTGTTAATGAAGAGGGTGCAGCACCTGGATCAGCTCCCATTACCTTAAGAGGGGTCATGGCCCGCTGCAGGACAAGGCCTACACAAGACACACAAGAGCCAGTAATTACCACCTGACATCTGTTTGACATGCCTCATGCTTAAGAGGGTGAAAAGACATTTTGCGTTCCTAAAAAATGTGGAAAAAAGAAGATTAACAGTTTTCATGCGGACAATTTTTATGAGTTTAATGTAGATGAAAACTGCTCACAGGAAGGTCTTCGGATTATCCAGAGTAACTGGAACATAGTTTCTCCAGAGAGATGTTGCGGTTGATTTTCTTAAAGGTCATTTTTCAATGCTGTGAGCACCGCAAACAAAAGTCCATTCACCTCCATCGCATTAGGGTGGAGGCAAAAATCTCAAAACCAAAACTATTTGCATGGTCACTAGTTGCAAATTAGAAAATGTGTCTGTTTTGTGAACAAATGACCAAACAGTACTAACACTTTTCATTTCTGAGAAAAACACACCTGCTTGGGCCTCAGCCCATCATCACTTTTCTAAATAAGGACGACTAATCATTTTTAGTAATTCTGTTTTGATTGTAATTAAATGAATTTGAAGTGGATAAGTGTGTGATTTCTGAGATAGGAGGATCTTATCACCTAAACACCACCTTAAACTCACTGAATGTGAATGAACTCTACAGCAAACAGCTTGTTGAAATGAATGCTGCACACAGTGGACAAACAACTAGCCGAGGAGGCTACAGAAGAAGTTAGTGAACTAGCGCTTGCTATTTGAGCTAACAGGCCAGAGGCCTGAAGCACTGAAAGGTCGCCTTGATTGACACTGTCAGGGCGGAGCCGACTGCGTGTGTCAGCTACGGCCTAAGGCCGTTGGTGAGCCAGCCTCAGGGGTGGGTGCTAATGGACGCAAGTCATTAACATCCTCTTTACGGTCCCCTTCACACACTCTGTCCCTTGTGTTTCAGCGCCGGGTGCCACCCGACCCTCCCATCTACTTCCAATGAGCCACAGCGACTCTGCCCCCTTCTTCCAAATTACAAACTCTGCGCTTGCAAGCGCGCTCACTGCCACCCCTTAAAGCTGCTTAATTATGGTCATTGGCACCAAGTCTGAAAGCTCCCTTTATCCCCCCCACGCTCCAGAAATAGGCCCCGCTGAAGCACACAGGCAGCCCAGATCAAACGCTCCCCATAGGGAAGGGGTCATTACTGGTGTGCAGGGCGGACACAGCCCAATGGGTGCTGGGCCACGCCTTGAGCCCAAATTGCAGCCTGGGCCTCGTGAGGACACAAGACTGTTCTTTGATGCACGGCAAGAGTAACAGCAACACAGGCTGTTTGGATATCAGTGTTTACAGTGAGCTGTGTACTGTACATACACATAAACAACCAATACTGTGTTTTGCAGACTAAAAGCTACGAAAATTGGACGCTGGGCTTGGTTGGGTGTTCACATGGTTCTCATGGTTTATATTTATCTGGATGTCATCGCTGTTTTACATGAGCAGGATGAATTGTTTCCAGGTGACAAAGACCTTTAGTAGTACAAAGAAAATGCTGCGTATCTACAGGTGTCTGTATATATAAATATATATTAGGGATGTCAAAGTTAACGCGATAATGACACATTAACGCAAATTCATTTTAATGTCATTCATTTCTTAAACGCATTAATGCAACTTAGGTTGTAGCGGGCTCAGTTTTAAAGCTAGAGAGACGAAACCTAAAAGAATCCATTGGTACCAACCATGTCATACTAGCTTGTCACAAAGGAGGATACATAACGCTTCAAGACAGTTACGTTACATTTTGGCAAGGAAAAACTGCCATGGCCTTTTTCAAAGGGTTCCCTTGACCTCTGACCTCAAGATATGTGAATGAAAATGGGTTATATGGGTACCTAAAAGTCTCCCCTTTACAGACATGCTCACTTTATGATAATCACATGCAGTTTTAGGGCAAGTCATAGTCAAGTCAACACACTGACACACTGACAGCTGTTGTTGCCTGTTGGGCTGCAGTTTGCCATGTTATGATTTGAGCATATTTTTTATGCTAAATGCAGTACCTGTGAGGGTTTCTGGACAATATTTGTCATTGTTTTGTGTTGTTAATTAATTTCCAATAATAAATATATACATACGTTTACATAAAGCAGCATATTTGCCCACTCCCAGAAACAGATTGACAGCCCTAATATATATACAGTATTTGTATATATGTCTGTGTATATATATGATAGCCTATATGTATATTTATGTATATGTATATGCACCATCATATTAGCTTACTACGTTTTTATTTAATTATTTATTTTCTTGTTTTGATATTTTTTTTCTGTTTTTGTTATCCTTTAATTTTTTTCCTTGTTTTTTATTCTTGTTATTATTTTCTTTATTTCTCTATTTTTTCTAAGTTAATAATTTAATCTAATTTTACTTTTTCACTATAAAAAAAACAAACATTGTAGGAATGATATAAGTATGAACAACATCAAGTAGTAAAAATGTCTGAAATTATATCAAAAGTTCAACAATTCTTTAAAAAAACGTATTACATTATCTGTCTAATTTTGTCTATTTAAAAACACCTACGGGAAGTAACGTAAGCTGTGTCGTTTTCAGCGCACGTGTGGACGTAGAATAACCTCATGTCACCCAACAAATAAATAGGTTGTAGAGACAGTCACCTCTGTGTAGGTGTGTTTTCATGGCGGGCAGTGGCGGAGGTTATGGAGGTGGTGGCGGTGCACCAGACAGTGCTGTCTCTCTCAGCTCCACTGCACACAAGAAGACTGTTCATATGAGGAATGTGTGTGTGTGTGTGTGTGTGTGTGTATGTGTGTGTGTGTGTGTGCCGAGTGGGTGAATAAATGCACATGTGCATGCGTGTGTGTGTATATGTGGAGTGTCTCTGTGGTTTGTGTTTTTCCTTTACAGGTGGTTGTGTCCACTTGTTTGTGTTGCTGGTTCTGTCTCCTTCCTGGAAGGTTTGCTGATGCACAAGGGGAGGTGGAAAGCGGTCAAACAAGCTCCTGTCTGCTGGGATTTATGTTACACTCAGTTCCATGTCGAGGTCTTTCTATATTTATTTCTCTTTGTCTTTTCCCTTTAAACTGTCACGCCCTACTCTACACTGACTCCTTTTGTCTTTGTACTTTTGTCTGCTAAATCCTCTCCATCTCTCTCCGTTTCCTTTCGCTCTGTCTTTCTCTTTCTCTCTCTCTCCCTGTCATTCCTTCACCACAAGCATTTCCAGTGCTGGCACACCAGAGTAGACAGCCACCCCGAAAGCAGTGCCACAACCATAATGAGCATGTTGCGTTCTCATAATAACACCAGAATAACCTGCCGGGGGAGACCATGTCTTTTGGGGGCCGTCTCTCAGACCTGCTACCCTGGATTCAGAGTGTCAACACCACACAGACCTGCGCTTGTTGAAGTGTGAAATATGGAGTTGACTTTCCCCACTATGTGCTGTTTATAGACTGATTTCTGCAGTGTTAGCTATTTTCTTACTGTATTTTTGTGTTCTGGGTTTGAGATGTTGTTGTAAGGTGCTAAAATGATGCACACTTACTGTAATCGTAACACAGTGCCTTTTTGCTCTGTTTTTAGGGACTGTAAACAAATTATTAGGAGGGATGGGGGAAGGTAATGTACATTTTTTTTTTACAACCGTATAACAGCTCCCAGCTTCCCTTTAGTCCATAACAGAACTGTGTCACATAATGTGACATTGACAGCTGTTGGTTAAAAAAATAAGAATGGCTGCAATATTTAACAGGACGCATACTTTTTTTTGTTTTTTATCCCATAATTTGACCAATTGCTTAAAAAAAAATGTTAGTCCATCAACATATTTAAGTTTAAATTGGAGTACACACATCTTAAACTTGTCTAAAAGTTGTAAAAACAACATTGAGATATCATCACCTTTTAATATGCTATGGTAAACTTGTTAGAAAATAGTTGCTTATTTACACCTCCAGCAGTTACATTGCAACATTATCATTCACGCTCTTTAAGCTCTTTCTTTTTTTCGTCTCTATAGTCGACAATATAGAGCAAAAACACTGCTGCACACTGTCCTCTTCACTGGCAGTCAGAGAACTTTAATTGTAACAACGCTTTGTTTACACAGACCTTCATCAGGTTGTTTTTTTTTTCAGGAGTCTATTTTGAGTTCTTCTCTAACGCACCTGTCAACCTACAGGTGTGCAAAAGTTCTGCTCTCCGGATATAGACTGTGGGTATAAGCCTGCCAGTGGCGGCGTATTTCCTATCTAAATTTACAAGGGCATCATCGCTGCATCCTGGGATTAGTACCACCCAAGATGATTGCGATTGGTTTAAAGAAATACAAACAAGCCAAAGTTCCCCACCGACAGCAGAATGATAATGGGTGCAGCGGCCACACTATTCTCCAACGCTGTGGAGATTGGTCTGGCTATGGGAGGCTATAGCCTGCAGGAAAAATAGCTTGCAATATGTAAAAGTGGAGCAGAAGAGTCCTGGGCTGTACAGCTTTTGCCTCTTTTCATTCCTGGCACATTTTTTTTTTTGCCGTCAGAGAGAATATTGACACAGGATCAACTTGGCACCGTCAAAAAGGCGTAACACACCGGGAAAGTTAGTCCGCACCTGTGTGAGTATATAGAAGATGTACTGTATATACATACTGTAAGTGTGTGCACAGGTATGCAGGCTCTTAGATGTGAGAGAGGAATTGGCTGGATTGGGTGCTGTGAAATTCCACCTTTCAAGCTCCTCCCTCCATAAACAGTAGACCCTGACAGCATGTACAGTAGGAGAAACCCTTACTTTAAATTCAAGGCAACTTCTTATTCTACTCACAGCATAATGAAAGTGTGCAATTCACTTCCTGATTTAATTTCCGATTCCCTGCTTATCATCTGTCCAACAGAGCCATAATTCATTCTTATTCTGGACACAAGGCTCTGTATTGAATTTGGATTGGGCCACCAGAGACCCGGGTAGCCTAAGTGGAAACAGCAGAGCCGAGTGAAACCTGCTCTCTCTGGCATAAAATCAGTGTCCAGATTCCAATGATGCCCTCAGTAAAAGGTCTTCATTATGCTCTCAGAATATGGACTAGACAAATATTTGGCTTGGTCATTATGATGCTGTATCCACTCCCCCCATGGAACCAGGTCCTACACCAGGCTCAGTGTTTCTGCATCCCAGAGATGGCTCACCCTACCCCCCATCAGCCTCTCTGTCTCCTTCCTGACACCAGCCAAATGGGACGAAATACAATATTTCCACATTACTGGAATATTAAAAGAAAAGAAAACAGAGAGGTAATAGGCTACATGTTAGGAGTACAATATGTTTTTGATAATCAGAGAAGATCGGTATTGAACGTAAGGGGGTCATTTTGATTGTGAATGACCCTGCAGCTCCTCCGTCTCCATCATTCTGACATAATTCAGAAATGGTCAGGAAGTGTCACTCCCTCAGACCCCAGATCCCTCCAAACAGATGGTCTTTCACTCACATTTCTCAGCTCCACTACTCCCCTCTCTACCCTCACTCCCACCTTCCTCCACACACACACACACACACACACACACACACACACACACACACACACATTTCTATCCCAGGTTCCACCGATGACCAGCGAGAGACATATTTTTTCCTACCTGAACTGTTTCCCCTTCACAAGGAGGAACCTCTCTATATGTCTTTGATGTAGCCTCTATAGGTCACTTACTGCTGTTGATTTTACAGCATTTTATAGCGTCCGACAATTTCTGTAACTTCCTAAAACCAACAAACATTCACGCCCACTTCAGGCAACAGTTGGCCGTGTATGTGGAGGTGAGACAGGAAGCGTGATTTTAACATCTCTCGCTATCCTAATTTTTCATTCTTTAGCCTACACAACTAATTAATTTTTCTGTACAAATCAATGGGCAACCTCCGGTTCTGAAAAGTGAAGACAACGCTGAAGTGCCTTAGACCTGCATTCTTTCTAACAGCCAGCAGGGGGCGACTCCTCTGGAAAAAAAGAAGTCTGATTGTATAGAAGTCTATGAGAAAATGAACCTACTTCTCACTTGATTTATTACCTCAGTAAACATTGTAAACAGGAGTTTATGGTCTCAATTGCTAGTTTCAAGTCTTCTTCAATACAGCATGATGTGCATTTAGTAAATTATGGTCCCATTTAGAGTCAAAAAGACCATAAAGCAGGGGATACTTTAGGGCGTGGTCGCTACCATGGCGTTGTCCGGTCTGGGAGTTGTCCGGGTTTTTGTCTTACAACTTTAACCCTTTCACAGTGTGTCTTCAGTTCATGAAAGTTAATTGTAACATTTTGGTCACCTAAAAATGTCTATTCACCAAGATGGTGACGTCACGGTGACTACAGCCACTTCTTATATAGCCTACAGTCTACGGTACAAATGAGTGCAGCTATATGAACGCCTTCCAGGAGAGACAATGTGCACCGTTATCTACACTATTAAATTATTATTGCATCTCACCCCTTCTTTGCACCTTTGGGCATTTGGCCATTCAGAACAACAATACACAAACACTTTGGTCAGACAATAAGTCGTACAATTTTTCTTTTTTTTGGAGCATATGAGAGATATGAGTGTGGTGTCAATCTACTCATCATCAAGAAAGCGAGTAAACATTTCCCAAAATGTTTAACTTTTCCTTTAAAAGGTACAGTGTGGAGGATTTAGTGACATCTAGTGGTGTGGTTGTAGATTGCAACCAACTGAATACCGCTCTGTTCACTCCTCCCTTTCTAAGACTGCGATAACGTGAGCCGCCGAGTGCAAAACTGTCTTAACGCCGTTTGCCTCGCTCAGAGGCAATCCATACCATAATAACACTACTTTAGGAGCAACGGAAGTCAGACGGCGGCTGGCGGTACCACGGTTTTGCACTCTGTGGCTCACATTGCCGCAGTTTCACAAATAAATCGGAGAGACTAAGGTTCTTAGTCTCAGGTGATTATACACTAATGAAAACATAATTATGAATATAAAATTACATTTCTACTAACAGATACCCCGAAATGTAACACACTGCTCCTTTAAATAACAGTCACCAGCTGAGCTTTTCATAAATGTCTGACTGAATGTTCTCTAAAACTGAGTGCAAGGACTGGAGACCAGGTTGGTTAATACAGGTAAATATTGCTGCTTGTGTGCATACTGAATTGGCATACGCACTGTTTACGTGTGTTTGTGTGCAACCACACTGTACACAAAAAACTTTGTGTGGGTAAATTGCTGCCGTAAACTGTCCTGTAAAGCCAAACTGTTCCAGGCCAGTGGCTGTGCCTTGGAATCACTCTCAGATGGCTCTGATAATGGGATATTATCTGACTCACTGTGGCCGCAGTGACTGCAGGAAATTGGAGAATTTTCCTATGGACACAAGTCGTGAGGCCACATGACCCCAGTGTCCTGTCCACACCAGTTAGAGAACTTCCTCTTCCAGACGGTGACACAAACCATCACTGGGCCTATATGAGTATGGCCAAGCCGTTTCTTCTTATTAAAAGAAACCCTAACTCTGAGCCTGGAGACCTTACACAGCAAAATGTGGCTTACTGTACCTCTGTTAGCCTGAAGCACAGAGCCTTAGGAGGTTAATCTATCAGTTTAACCTCCATTTATCAAAACCTCTATAGGAAACAGGAGATTGAACAGATTTAGGATGCATCTATCCAAACTGAAGCCTCCCAGCGGGTGCAGAGATGCTGCAGAGATGTCCCACGTAGACCAAGACGCATGCAGCATTGGCTGAGCTCTGACTTTCCTGCCAATCTTAACTCCCTTACCCCCTCTTCCACGCTCTTTCATTCCTCACGCCGGACCTCTTTTACTATTTCTGTGACCCTACCTCCACCTCCTGCCTCTCATATGCCACGAGAGGAAGCCAAGTTTGGAGGGGAGAGAGAGAGGAAGAGCTTATCCTTTCTTTAACTCTTGCTGCAAAAGCCCTCAGGGCTATATAATAAACATTTCATTTCCTCTGGCAAGCAATAGGAAGGCTTATATCATGTAAAAGAGCAGAAATAGCAACTGAAAAATGCTTGTCATTCTGTGTTTCTCAGGCCAGGTTCATAGGGCTGTATGAAGAGGCTTTTCATCCTGAAGGACATTTTATTGCAGAGAGATAAGAGAGCCTTGTTTTAAACAGAGTGAATAAAAAGGGACAGTAAAAAGTTCATAGCTCTTTCCATCAGACCTCCTCAGCTTATTTTATGTCACGATTCCAGTCATGTAAAGGTCTCAGTGATTACATTTTTATATACATGAGTATTTAAAAAAAAAAAATAGGGCTGTCAAAGTTAACGCAATAATAACGCATTAACGCAAAATCGTTTCAATGCCACTAATTTCTTTAATGCAATCAATCTCCGTTTGAAAGTTAGAGTCAAGATACTGGCATTATATGAAACTAGAAAACCTAATGAATCCATTGGTACCAACCTTGTTAGACTAGCTTGTTGCGAATGAGGCTAAATAACATTACAAACTTACGCTAAATTTTGGCAAGGAAAAACTGTCATTGCCATCTTCAAAGGGGTCCCTTGACCTCTGACCTCAAGATATGTGAATGAAAATGTGTTCTATGGGTACCCACGAGTCTCCCCTTTACAGACATGCCCACTTTATGATAATCACATGCAGTTTGGGGAAAGTCATAGTCAAGAATGCGCACTGACACACTGACAGCTGTTGTTGCCTGTTGGGCTGCAGTTTGCCATGTTATGATTTGAGCATATTTTTTATGCTAAATGCAGTACCTGTGAGGGTTTCTGGACAATATTTGTCATTGTTTTGTGTTGTTAATTGATTTCCAATAATAAATATAAATACATTTGCATAAAGCAGCATATTTATCCACTCTGGTGTTGATAAGAGTATTAAATACTTGACAAATCTCCCTTTAAGGTACATTTTGAACAGATAAAAAATTTGATTAATTTGCGATTAATCGCGATTAACTATGGACAATCATGTGATTAATTGCAATTAAATATTTTAATCGATTGACAGCCCTAAAAATAATACATCTACAGAGCCTTTAGATAGGTGTCGAATAAAAGTATGGCTTTTTCTGAAAATTATTGTAAATTAATCATTTTAAACAATTTGGCGGGTCCAAAATAAATGTTTTGTTTATCTCTGTACAAGATATCTGACGTTTGGTTCCCACTTCTAACAAGTCTTGTGAGCTAATAGTATAACAACGTTGGTATCTCTGTATCGTCATTAGTGTGGAAAAAATGGATAAATGGCTGAGATTGACGGTAAGCGCCTGGCAATGACTTGTTGTGAAGTAAATGCAATGGAACGAGGGGAGGGAGAATGCGACATCTAGTGAATGTTATTAATAGCACCTTTAATTACTGTCATCAACACTTTTCCTGACTATAATTGTTTTATGTAATATTCCTATAACGATTTCATGATTCATCTTTTGATGTTTCTTCTTAAGGACTGTTTCAAAAGACCTTTCACAAACCTTTAACTATTATTAAATATTATTACAGACTTTGGTTGGCAGATGGGATTTTTTTTTTTTTTGGGATACTGTATGTTTTTGAATCTGTACTTCTGTGCAGAGTGAAGCCAAGCCACAAATCCCATAGTGGTGGGAATAAGGACCACACTGATTTTTGAATCTACCCTTTTAGAAGGACACTTTGAAGTAGTTGCTGAGAGAAACCTTGCTCTTTGCTTTTTTTCCCAGTTCGTCTTCCATCATCTTGACACCATGATCCTCCCTCCGTGTAGTTAGTAGAAGAATATTAAGGAAGCCACCCCATCCCATAAACATGCCTCCAGCTGAACTTAATGACCCTAAATTGTAACGTTGGAGCCTATATAAAAACACAAGGTATTTTCCCATTAAATTCAAAGCTATGTGAACAGCGGTGATCGAATGAAAAACATGGGAAAAAGCAGAACAAAGCCACTTTGTCAGCTAAAGTGATTTTTCATGCCAACGTGACCTACAGCTCAGTGACAAGCTGGTACTTTCCTGACTTTCAAGTGTTCATTTGGCAACCTTTTCCTGCTCATTTAGCTATTTGGTGCCCTTTGAAGTGGGCATGGCGTAGGAGTGGTGAGATGCACCCAAGTAAATGTGGTAGCCCAAGGTGAGGCGTCAGTATGGTGGAAATTGAGTTTGACCTTGGACTCAATATGAGGACCACGTCATTCAGCTAATAATTTAATAGTGCTTTAATAACGCAGATATTTGCAGCAGGTTCTATATAAGTGCTCCGCCACCTCTCTGGCTAGACGAACACAGGGACCCTTCACACTCTCCTCCTCTTAGTGCCAGACTGACAATTATTCCAACAGATTGTTACACCCAACACACATTACCATTTGCTCCCTAGCCAAAATAAATACTGGTAATGATAATACTTAGGTTTCCTGCGTTTAACTGCATGTGTATTTAGGTATGAAAGACAGACATCTTCCTTGCTCCTGCTAAACCATCACACAGTATGTGGGATGGCTGCATGGAGGATAATGGGAATATGATTTTTCTATGCTTATTTTCTTCTGGACAAATGACCAACCATTGCTGCTTTCACCCCTTAATTCTTATAGTTTCTAATCTGAGATCTACACCTTGCCTTTAGCTGCTTTCTGCTCCCGTCTTCAAGGTCTGATTGTTGAATTACGTAGCCACCATGTCCCTGGATTACATCATCTTTTTAGCTAGGCTAACTGTAAGGACAAAGAACGCATATTGATAAGAAGGGAAAGCCAATTGTTCCATTGCAACATCAACAGCAGCCATTTTGGACTGAAAGCGCCTACCGGATGGGAGTAAAACGTTTTTCGATTGTTATATTTAATGTCTCTACCGAAATGGCCTGTATTGGACAATAAAAAATATTATAAATATGCATAACATTATAGCTATTTACTTATTTATTTAACTTTTTTGCCCGGCCGTTTCCCAGAGGAGCATAAAGTGAGCGATGGACATACATAAATGGAAGTGATAAAAATCCAGCACACAGATTTTGAGAGCAATCTCAAACTTTTTCATGTCAAGGATCCAATATGGAGTTCAATAGACCACAGACTATGGATGTAGAAGAGGTTGTAACCTGTGCTTTTGCCCTGCGTGTCAGTGAATAGCCTACAACTGTATTAAATTTAGTTTATGTCATGCTACTAGCGCTACCAGCAACTGGCCGATAGCCGGTTGTTTGGGAACAGAGATGTTAATACATCCACCATGGTACAGGCTGACAGCATACAGCCCATGGGTGTATTAGAAGATAATAAAAAGAAAGTCTCCTCTGATTTATATACGTGTCTTTATACATCAATGGCCACGGACGCATTGGTGTTTTCAGTCCAAAATGATGGCAGCGCTGTTATCAGAAAAGCACCAGAGTTTCATCTCTCTTTGCTAAGGATGGCAATGTCAGTCTGTTGGTTGGTCAGCTGGTCCACCACTTTGGTGCAGACTGAAATATCTCAATTGCTATTGGATTGATTGCCATGCAATTTTGTAGCTTAGCATCCGTGAGTACTAATAATAGGCATGTTCGTTATTTACGTTCATTATGATGTGTTTATGTTCATAATGATAATTGTGGGGGAGTGGCTTTGGAGGGAGGCCTGAAGCGACGGACCCTCAGTGAGTCCACACCACTACCACGCCATGCTGGTATCATTTTGTCTCTGTGGCATCATTATCTCGTCAACAATTAATGATACAATAAATCTTGATCGCTCTGACAGATCTATGCTTTGTTTAAAGTGATGTCTCCTCCCTGCTGGTGTTAGCATTTAGCTCAAAGCACTGCTGTGCCTATAGTGCAGCCACAGAGCCAGTAGCTGGCTGTTAACCCTCGGTCTTGTTATAGTGCTGTTCCCGAGAACCCAAACAGCTTGAGTGAATTCCTATCCTTAAACCCTTGTTTTTAGTACTTGTGTTATAAAATAAGAAGTATTTTCATGTTGCCAGTGGAATGCACAGCAGCATTTCCCAGTGCGAGCATATAAATGATAATGATACAGCGACAGGATGCAGAGACGCTGTGAGAACAGAGGGAGAACTGCTGGGCGTGGAGGATATGAGCCCAACATGATGTGCCCACAAAGACATCTGGAGAATGACAAAATATTTGAGTTGATTAAAAGCACCACAGTTGCACTAATTTGTAGAGGATGTTTTGCAGCTTTTTTTGTTGTTCCAGTAGCACCTATTCCAAATATTTCATCATCCCACGCCTGATAAATCATAATAACATCAAGAGCCATGTCATTTTTGTTCCATTATCATATTAAAGAGACAAAGACTGTTTGTATAATGCCTGCAGTGGCCAAATTAAATCTGCATAATTCCCTTCTTGTGAAACATTGTTGAATGGTTTTATGACTCAATAAGTGTTAGTATCTGGAAATGGTCATTTTTTTTAAACAGATGCAAGCTTAAGTTGGAGGTGATTAATACATCATCAAAATATTTCGGAAATAATTACAACACAGTATGAACAACTTCCCCTGTTGGACAGAAAATAAGGAGCTTGTTCCATAACATCACTGTAACTGTAACTGCTTTTATTACATATTTCCACCATCTTGCCTCACATTGTCTTCATTGTGCGTTTATGCCAGTTTCCACTTTCTCATCCAGTGACTGACACATGAGAAGACTTACAGTATGCCCTCGTAATGGGCAGAGTTAACCTGAATTACATAATTTTGATGTGCGGGGATGAACCTTTTTAGCATGTGCATTGGGGTATAATGCACCAAGATTCTGATTTTGCTATTTTATTTATTAGCTTGCCTCGTTTTTTATTGTCTTGCTGTTGGTCTTTCAATGGGTAATGCTGGGTTTCTCAACTTTTTGTGGGATGTGTCACCATTTTTAGGTCCCAAAAAATCTCATTGAGCCAGCAATTCAAAAGTTTTCATGCATGTTGAGTAAAACATACTTTTCTACTCTACTTAAAGAGTACTTTATGCAGGACTTATAAGATAAAGGGTGAAACTTTGGAGAAAATGCCACATTTCAGCCTGATGTTGATTATACTGTGATCACGTTAAGGTCAAGTTAAACTAACACAAAGCAGGACAGGGCATAAATTACCTCAGTAACAGACAATCCCCCAGTTTCTGTAATGAAGGGTTTTCTGTGAGTCATATTTTTGGAAATGAAAATTCAGGACTTCCCAAACTTTCAATTGAACACATAAGGTTAACTCTATACTCCACCTTTCTGGAATAACTCCTCCAATTTTATCTTAAATTCTTCAAGAATCTCGACAGCTATTGGATGGATTGTCATGAAACTTGGTACAAACATTCATGGTTCCCAGATGATGTATCCTAATGACTTGGTGACTTTTCCTCTAGTGCATCACAACTTCAACATTTAAATGTATCCTGCAAGAATAGAGACATTCCCACCAGCCTCAGCACTCAGAACTTTGTGTTTAGTGCTAATTTACAAATGTTAGTCTTCTGCCTTCACTATGTGTGTAGGTGCATCGCTACGCAGCAAGCTACACACACTTCCAACTGTTTGAAGTTCTGAAGCTGTGAAAAAAGTATAGTTAACAAATTCAATGATAGCATCTAGGGCTGCAACTAACGATTATTTTCATTGTCTATTAATTTGTTGATTATTTTCTTGATTAATCGATTAGTTGTTTGGTCTATAAAATGTCAGAGAATGGTGAAAAATGGCGATCAGTGTTTCCCAAAGCCCAAGATGACGTCCTCAAATGTCTCGTCTTGTCTCTGAAACTCAAAAATGTTCAGTTTACTGTCATAGAGGAGTAAAGAAACCAGAAAATATTCACATTTAAGAAGCTGGAATCAGAGAAATTTGACTCTTATTTCCTAAAAACATGACTCAAACCGATTAATCGATTATCAAAATAGTTGGCGATAAGTCAAATATGTGCTACTGTAGGCTATGTAACTTTATTTTATAAATAATTATGAAAGGGGTGCCCTTTTCTTTTTGTCTGTCCCCCAAAATGTCCCTGGTGATTCATTTAATAGTTGAAAACGAATTGATTAACCGTTGTAGCTCCAACGTTAGAGACCCAAGGTCGACCAAAAAAAATGTTGTGCTTACTGTAGGTGGTTCAAAGTTATTTAAATTTAAGTTATTATTGGTTTTTTTATATCATATCTTTTGGTCACCTATGCATTTATACAAATGTTATACTGATGGAAATACATGCCAGCTCATACAAACACAATCCATTTTTCCCAGTATTGCAAGAATTTATCAACTGGTAAATTTAGCGAAAAAGTTATTCTCTCCATACTTTGAATATTAGTTGCAATACCTATCCAGTAAGTCTTTGTTGGAGGTTCATATTCAAGTTATTTTTAGGCAAAATAACAGCAAGTGTACTTTTTAAGCATCATCCAAAATCTACATGCTATAGCTCAATAATCAGCTCCTCTGGTTCAACAGAGTACTTTGCTCAAAAGAATAAAAAAAATATCTTGGATCTCAACTGATGGATCTGTTGTCTGCTGATGTTTCACCTCCTGATCTCAGGCGGGCTCATCTAACCTCTGGGATATTTCAAGACATGACATCAGTTCCTGCTGTGTTCCTCTATGTGGTGATAATACACTACGTACAGTTAACCAGTGAATTGGTCTTTATATAAAAGCAGGAGTCCACGCTAATGACAGACAGTATGATTCTCCTCCAAACAAACACTCTCCCAGAACTCATGACTTGCTTTGTGTTGGACTGTACATGGAGCCATGTTAATCTGCGGCTCTGGCACATGTGACCGCCTGTAGCCGGAGTGACTTATACTTACATTGAATACAGTCTCTATGTGCCTCTGTTATTTCTGTTGGAGGGAGGGAGCCGAGGAGAGATCAGTGCCATTTCCAGTGGCAGTCAACGAACGCTGCACGGCCCTCTCGGGGAACAGGAGGCTGTGAAACGCTTCGAGCTCCTTGCGTGTACGAGTAAACACCCTCTTTTGGTCCGGGGCCCCTCCAAGGGTCAATACACTGTTACATCACAAAAGCTGGATTCATGGTTAGTTGCTCCAAGGTCTAGAGAAGGAGAAGAAGGGCACAGTGCTGCCTCTCATGTCACGTTTAAATGATTACCTTTTGGGGGCTATCTCCTCGCATTATTCTTGTCCTTCTAATCTCTCACTCACTTCCTTTCTAATTCAATGAATGTCTTTTCTTTCATTTTATTATAAGGCTCCCTCCTTTCATTCACAACGTCCTTCTCTTCATTTTTAGCACAACACACACCCTTTCTTTCTGTTTGCCATTTTTCCTGGATGCAGGTAAATGAAGGCTCTGAGAGAGAGAGAGTTTGGTGACTGCGGCCACCGCTGCCCACACCACGACGTAAAATGTGCAAACCCTTAGGTGGAGTCGGAAGTGTAGGAGGAATAAGATGTGTGTCTTTTGTTGACCAACAAACCGGCAGCATCACAGCCGGAGTTTTAAACTTAGAAAGCTGCTTTGGACACGTCTGAATCTACTCAGGAACATTTCAACAACTAGAGGAAGATATTGAAGTTTTGAAATTAGGGCTGTTAAAGTTAACGCGTTAATGCAAATCTGTTTTAACGCCACTAATTTCTTTAACGCATTAACACAATCGATATTTCGGAGGTTGTAGCGGGCTCAGTTTTAAAGCTAGAGTGAAGAATCTGGTATCATATGAAACTAAAACTAGAAAACCGAAGGAATCCGCTGGTACCAACCATGTCATAGCTTGACGTGAAGGAGGTTAAATGATGCTCCGAACTTGCGCTAAATTTTGGTGAGAAAACGGTCCCTTGACCTCTGACCTCAAGATATGTTAATGAAAATGGGTTCTATGGGTACCCACGAGTCTCCCCTTTACAGACATGCCCACTTTATAATAATCACATGCAGTTTTGGGACTTAGTCATAGTCAAGTCAGCACACTGACACACTGACAGCTGTTGTTGCCTATTGGGCTGCAGTTTGCCATGTTATGATTTCAACATATTTTTTATGCTAAATGCAGTACCTGTGAGGGTTTCTGGACAATATTTGTCATTGTTTTGTGTTGTTAATTGATTTTCTATAATAAATATATACATACATTTGCATAAAGCAGCATATCTGCCCACCCCCATGTTAATAACAGTATTAAATACTTGACAAATCTCCCTTTAAGGTACATTCTGAACAGATAAAAAAAATGTGTGAATAAATATTTTAATCGATTGACAGCCCTATTTGAAATACATTTTGCAAAGTGTAGTGTTTCTTTGATATGCATAAACACAGATCAGACTGTAGATTACTAAGTGATGGGCCCATAGAGGAACAATGCTACCTCTAGTGGTTGTATGTGCACAATGCGTGCTGCAGAATCACTCAGTCCATTCATTGAAGGTTTAGATATCAGAAAAAGATCTGTGCAACTTGGCAAAGAACACAGTTTAATACAACAAAGTGATTTCTGGAAGGAAAATCATCTGTTGAACAAGATGTACATGGAAAAAAATCACCACAACAAGAAGCAACTAAACAAATACAATCCAATAATCCTCTTGTACACGGAGAGGGCTCGTTACCGAAAGTCTAATAGTCAAGAGACAGAACGAAAATTAGTAGCTAGCGACAGCCTACCATATTTTTCTTTGAGCATATACAATAATTAACTTTATATATACGTTCCCAAACCCAATGCTTAGCCATCTCCAGCTGTGTATTTTTGGTGCCAGCAACCAGGCGGAGGCCACTGTCATTTCCCAACAAGGATTCAGTCTTCTGCAGCCTTGTCTCATATGAAGACTCCTGCCTTAAACCGCCACACTTGTCCCAGTAAACCAAACCTTAATGACAGGCTTGTCTAAAGCTGGAGTCTGTAAAAAAGCCTCTGGGCACATCTATCCGTCTATGTCTATTTCCTCTATCTTCTCTTCATGTGCACTTTTCTTTTATATTTCTGGTTTGTGCTTCCGGTTATGGGAGAAAATGTTATTTCAGCTATAAAAAAAAACAAAAAAAAAACTGGCACCCGGACATTTGTCCTGAGCTGTTTCGGGTTCCAGCAACTGAAATAGAAGATAAGTGTGCAATTTATAAAATTTGATTTGACTCCTTCCTTCTCTCAGACGCAGGCAGGATGCAAGCTCTACTGAAATCCCGGTGGGGCCGTGTTTTTTTCTCTTTTTTTCTTCAGGGTCTATTTTGAATGGGGCCTTTCTACAAAACTCATTAATATCATAGTACAGTCACACCTATATTCGCTAGCTGAACTTCCTGCAGAAATCCAAACAGGTCAGAAAGAGACAGATGGACTTTTGAGAATTCCCCGTGTTTGCCTCCCACTAGAACAGCAGGCCTGTGTAGAGCCAGGGCTCTGCCTTATGAAGGGCACTCACTAAGGCATCACTGAGACTCGTTTCACAGAAAACATCCATCAAAAGGCTTCATTTAACTAGAGATGAAAGATGAGCCTTTTAACTCCTTCCTCTACCCTGAGCCTGGCCTGTTGACTCTCTCATCTGTTTACGTTCAGACACATAAACATCGACACACCTTCTGTGTACGAGGCTCCTTCCTTCACATGATTAGTGATAGTCTGCATGGAGTCCTCATATTTTCTACATGAGGAAAAAATATGTCCCAACGCCGCTGGATCAAATACTCGCTCTGTTCTGCCCAGGGCACTCCTCGCTATGTGAACATGTGTGTTTATACGTGCTCATATGTAGATGATCACTCTTCGTCATATGCACAGTATATTCAACTCCTGGACAGATTTCCTAGACAGTTGATATTTGCACCCGATTCGACTGTTATCACCTCATTAAATGTGCGTTATCAGTCGTTATTAGCCTCATAGATGTGGGTCAGTAGGGGCCTGCTATGGTGCGTTGTAAAAGTGAAAGTGAAACTTAAAAGCAACACGTTCTGAGTACGAGGATAATGTACAGCGAGCCGTTCATTGCTGTGAAATAAACCCCGACAGGGTCTCTCATCGCCCTGAAGGGGATTCTTTCACAACAATGACCCGCTAGCTGTACATTATCCTGCTTATTACACGTCTACTTACTTAAAAAATCAATAATTTGACACAAAAACGGTCCGCCAGAGTCCAACATAAGAACTGTGCCCATAGCAACGGTCTGTTATACATAGCAACGGTCTGATATAAAGAAATTAAAAGACCGTAGAACGCTGTGATTGACCAATCAGAATCGAGTATTCAACAAAGCCGTGTAATAACATGTTGCAAAGCTGAATGAAACGTTACGTTTTGAACACAGAGGTTTATTTTAAATTTTTATATACTGTATTTAATTTTACAGTGATTTTAGTTTGGTTTTGTTTGCCAGGGATAATGCCTCAGAAGTATGTAGCAATATATACATACAAAGAACGTGGTTGGAGAACTGTGTAGGAATGGCATTAATGTTTAATCTTAGCGCTACTTTAGTGTCTGATATGAAGCAATCGTGGCACAGCATCATCTCCTGGAGTAGAAAGTCTGTTCAGTTTCTGTGGTTCAATGTCACAAGAGTTGACGGAAATTCATGCTGTCTTCTTTTTTCGGTTGTAATATATTATAGTTAAAAAACTAAAACTGAAATGAATGTACGTTAGTCTTTATTATGTTTTTATTTGTTCTTGTAACCAGGCAATATCATTTCAGTTCAGTTTTTCTTATAGGATGTAATTTTTTATTTAGTTTCAGTTTACTAACAATATTCTTCACTACCTACTTTTATTTTAGTTTCAGTTTTAGTTTACTATAATAACCCTGACACTGAACCCCAGTTGCTCCCGATGGTTAGGCCAGAGCCTTGCATATAGCACGCTGCCATTGGTGAGTGTGAGTGTGGCTGTGTAAATGAGTAGAAAAGGGGAAAATGGTAAAGCTCTTTTAATAAAAATGCTATATAAATTCAGCCCACTTACCACTATTTATCGATTAAAAGACATAAAGTAGACGGCAGTCACAAAGTCAACATTGTTTATGTATTTCTTCCTTTATTCTCAATGAACTAAAGATAAGGATGCATTTATTCTCAGGTTCAACGTAGTGACGATGCATCTCTCACACACCTGTAGAGGAGGATTTAGGTAATTGGATGACAACCTACTCTACCTCTATTTTTATTTGTATGCACGCTCATTTAATGTCTCACCATAATATTGTTTATGATAATTCGGGTGCACAAGGGTGTCAATCAGTTGTGGATGTATGGGGTTAGGTTAATCCAGAGTCTTCAGGAATCTAACAACAGTCTTGCGCTAGAAGTAAACTCCTTTACCTTTCACGTTTGTCAACTGATTGAAAAATTAACTTTGAAATACAGCATTTTGTTACGTTAATCAGGTAGCTTTTGCAACTGGAACTCCACTTTCCCACTGTAAAATGTTGCAGTTAACTTGCCATGTGGAAATATTTTGGCACAGCACGATCACATCCTTTAGATGGTGAGAAACAGTACAGTAATCAACAGAATGTCACGGGTTTGACACGTGTGACATGAAATTAAGGCTCTTTCACTGAAACGAGTACATACAGTATCCAACATATTCATAAAATCTTCAACTTTGTACTTAAAAGGGTGTAGCCCTTCCTGCCATTAAAAGACTACCTCCAGTCTGCCACGGGGTAAGAAGGAATGCATGTGGGTGCGTCTGCTGCGTCCACACTGTATGTATAACATAAACTGTAAACATGCATCAAAGGAAGTGGCAACCCTGAAGCTAAATATTGCACCCCCCGCTATATAGAAGGCACAACACTACTCACACACCCACAGCCAGTGGTACAACTTGACTTTTATTTTCAAAACATATTTCTACTAATTACCTATCGGAGAAAAATATAGAGGAATTTAAAGTACCCAGGTTGAAACACAAAAATACCTTGTCACACAGTACCTTCTTGGTCCTGGTTAACTCTGACATTTATATCAATGTATTGAGAAATGAATGTAATTATACTCCCATCTATCTCTTTCGTAGGTATCTGAAATGAAAGCTCTTATATTTACGCAAGAGTTGTAATCCTATGCCGTTTTCGACATAGGATTACTCGAGATTGGCCATCGCCATCTTGGTTTTTTGCAACCAGAGTGACACAAGAGGGTGGAGCTACTACCGAATGCTGAATAAGACATTTTTCGGCAACCAAAATGTTATAATTAACTTTCATGAACTGAAAACACACTGTAAAAGGGTTCAAGTTCTAAGACGAAAACATGGACAACTCTCTCATTTTTCAGGCCCCGGAGTTTCCCACTGTTTAGACTGTAACCGATGTGAAACAATCAGAAAATAACGTTTTATTTCTCTGATTCTCTGCTGTGTTCTCACTAACGCCGCTCCCTCTCTTCATTCACCCTATAGCTCGCTCCACAGTCACTGCTCTCTCTCCCTCGCTCGCTTGCTCATTGAGCTGATGAGGAGGGCACAACTTTGGATGCTATGAGTTTACAAACAGCAACCAACAACTGTTACATATTATACCTTTTAAGTGTACATAACGTTCATGTGAGACAAATTAACCCCAGTGGCAGGAGCAGAGAAATAATAACAGATGTTAACTTTTATGTATACATTTCAGACTAGGAATAAGTTGTATTCTCGGAACATGTTCCTAAACTGAGCTGTTTGTGGGTGAAACCACAGACACTGAGACACACTGTTCTGCCAGCTTCACTCCATGTATACATACATACTGTGTCATTCTGTCTTAGAAATTCTGATTGTGTCTTATTATTTATCCTTTTCATCCCTCACTACATCACTTGTCTCTCAGCTCATGTCATTTTCACCCATTGTTCTATGTCTTTTTTCTGTCTTACTTTCTCAAACCCCATAACTTGTACAGTTTCCATACCTCATTATACATCCTTGGCCAGCTTGTGGTTAGTGCCAGCTGGACTGTCCACCCTTTCTGTGGATTAAAAAAGGTTTTTAAATGTTTACGAAGGAACCACAATAGATGGAAAACCATTACGATAAAACTGCACAGTCTCATGTAAACGTGTATACTGTATATAACATGACATTACACAGAGATTACACGTGTCAGGAGGACACATTTTAGGCTTTTTGCTAGTCATTTGTACATCACGCAAAGAAAACTAGGGTAATGTGCGCAGTTAGGTTTAAGCAACAAAACCACTTAGATTTAGGAAAAATGTCATGATTGGGCTTAAAATAAGTAGTAAACTAAGTAAAATACATGCATAAAAAATGTCACATCAGTACGGAAAACACATCACAAACGTCACCAATGTCTATTGGTCTACTGTAGAAACATGGTGGAGCAACGTGGCGGACTCCATGAAGAGAACCTGCTCCATGTAGATATGAAGGACTCATTGTAAGCCAACGAAAACAACGATTCTTAGTTTCAGGTGATTATACACTAATGAAAACATAGTTATGAGTATTATAATTCTGCTAATAGATCCCCCTAAATCCCACACAGGACCTTTAAATGTAAGCTGAAACATCATAACCACAACAATCAAGCTATTTTTTTGCATTCAGAAATTAAAAAAGAAATTAGCTAGAATTAGAGGGATACTCCAACAGCACCAGAGGTGGAGATACCGTGACTTTTAGTATATAGTATGTGTCCAAAAACATTGGATCCTTTTCCCTACATTGTGACTTTGCTTAATTCGGACTCACCAAAGTCACACAGTAGCACAAACAAACTAACCGATTGAGGCAGCGGTAGACCAGCAACGCCTGTGTTCTACGAGGTCAAATTACAGGTTTTTTCAATGGAGTCTGGTGGCTTTGGCGAGAGCATAGATGGATAGACAGAAAGGGCTGTCTGACAGCAAGGCATAGCGGTAAAAATATTCTAAATATAGCGTACACTTAAACTGATATTGATTTTTTCGGTCGGCCTTTCTTTTAGGTGGCTAAAACACGTTTTGCTGCCGGCTCCGTCCACAACAGTACATTGCTTTGGTTCTGTGTGGTTACCCCTGTCTGCTTCTACAAACTGGGGGCATGCCGACTGTCACCTACACTGACTATGGATAAGTACCTCATACAACCCAACTTCAAAACATCCATACTATCCCTTTAAAGTATCCAAGCCTTGCTAACTCTAATGACATCATCAGGGTTGAGGATGTCGGCCTGATGATGACATCTTCAGGATTATTTTCTCACACTTTGGAAAACTCTGTCATTTATGCAGTTGTTTTCACATGTTAATACTCCTCAGGACAAGTAAAATGGACTTAATGTGTAAAACTGGTGGAGCACTCCTTTAAGACATTAACGGTTCTCCCAGCAGTGGCCAGGTTGTTATGGATGAAAGCCAGATGAGATGAGTGACAATCCTTTGACCCGACAATAGAGATGCACAAACAGCATTCTTAACATAGCAGCTAACCAACGAGGAGTGAACCGGGCTACAACATCACATCGGGCACTAAAACATCTCTGGAGCCACAGGAAACAGACTCATAGCTCATAGCGCCTGCATGGTCTGTCCATCAATCTTTTGGTCTCTGGTGTCCGGATGCAGACATGCAAGAGACTGTGTGAGAAAGAGCATGAAAGTGAGAAAGCATCTTCTTGGAACAGGCGAAAGACAAAATAAGAGGGTTAACAAGATACAATAATCCCAAAACCAGTTCTCTGGCACCTGATCCAAGACAGAATAATTTGGTTCAAGAATAGAGCTCACATAGCTGAGCATACCAAGTCAGAGCTATCATTACAGAATAGTTGCATCTCTTTCTCAATACGAGACAATGGACCGTACAGACATAGCACAGACATGTTTTTTTTCTCAAGTTGCATGTTACCATCCACGGAAATCTCAACTTCAAATAAAAATGAAAAGGAATTTCAGTAAAAGAAAATTATAAACGCAAGATAAAGTCCTGGCAGGAAGACCAATAAAGAAGTATTATAAGATCCTCTATGATAAAATACACAGATAAAAGACACCAATAAAACCCGCTGACCAAATCTCAGTGCTATGAAACCTCCCTCACAGCACTAAAGCAGCTTACTGCTGCAGTGTGTCTCACGTCTGGCTGGTTGAAAGTCCTCCCTGAAACAAAACTCTATTCAGGTCAGATTAAGATCACATTCTGAGGGAGGACAATGGGACCACTGATCTGGGGCCAGCAGAAATAGAGAAGATTGCCTCACTGACCTTAGCTTAAGATACACTTTCTTCCAGACGACTGCTAAAGCAACCAAAGACAGTGTTACAGACACTTAAAAGGTAAATCTTCACTCCACGGGCATTTTTAGTAATAAGAGTGAAGGGAGTCTAATAGATCCAATTACACTAATGTTATCAGTTAAACTGACTGTGAAACACTTTTTTGATAAAGTTGGAGAATGGGTGTAACATAAAAATAGTTAATTAGTTCATGACAACAATTACCCTAAAGCTTTTAGTGGGCTGTTTATGTTCAGCGGGACACATAAGAGCAAAACTAGGCTATAAAACATCACAGTGACCAGGAGATCCTCTGCTCTACTGACCCTTCAACTATTTATAGGAGTAGTTCTTGGCATCACGCTTATTCAATCTGTGGTGGAGAGTATACGATAATGGTGCAGTGTGTAGGATTCAGCAACATCTAGTGGTGTGGTTGCTGATTGCAACCAACTGAGTACCCCTCCGCTCACTCCTCCCTTTCCAAGACTGCGGTAGCGTGAGCCGCCGAGTGCAAAACCGTGGTAACACTGATCGCCATCCTTACCATAATAACACTACTTTAGGAGCAACGGAAGTCAGACGGTGGCTGGCGGTACCATGGTCACGTTACCGCAGTTTCACAAGCGTGTCGGAGAACTACGGTGGCTTTTAGATAATGTAAAAACATAAAACTCTCTCTCTACAAGCCAGTGTTTGGTTTGTCCGTTCTGGGCTACTGTAGAAACATGGTGGAAGAACATTGTGGACTCCGTGAAGAGGACCCGCTCCCTATGTAGATATGAAGCTAACGAAAACACATTGATTCGATTTGAAACTTAGTTTCAGGTCATTATACACAAATGAAAACATAGTTATGAATATTTCTGTTACTAGATCCCCTGAAATGTTACACACTGTTCCTTTAAATACAAGGATAGCCAGCAGCCGGTTAGCTGAGCTTAGCACAAAGACTGGTAACAGGGGGAAACTAGCTCTGTCCGAAGGTTACAAAATTTACTTACCAGCAACTCTAAAGTTCACTGATTAACATGTTATATCCCATTTGTTTAAACCATACAAAAACTAATGTGTAAAAACAACAATTTGCCCTTTAAAGGGGTGTTATGTTCTGGACTATTGCCAGCTAGCCCAACCAGTGGAAAGTTAACAGTTGCAGCCAGCAGCCATATTTACACTTTGGTTTTTGTACAGATTAAACAAACAAGACATAACATATTCATTTCCCACCGTTTCCAGTCTTTGTGCTAAGATAAGCTAACCGGCTACAGCTTCATGTTAGCTTCATAACTGACAGATATTGTTTGACTGTGGCATCAATCTTCTCAGCTATAGCTCTCTGCTAGAAAACTAAAAAAAGTACATTTCAGTTTCAGTTTTTCCTTTGCCCTGCCCTTCTTTCAGGATCAACAACCAAATGTGGCCTATAGATGCCATGCTGAAGGGAAACAACATCGTGCTGACTGGCAAGGAAAACAAGCGTGGGGTGAGATCGTAACACTTCATTGGAGGTATCTTCTATGTGAGGGTTTGACCACAAGACAATATTATAGAAGGACATAGTTGTAGGATGCATTTAGTTCACACAGAAATAGTAGGCCTAGTATAAATCTGTGGTCGGCGTGCTCTATTGGATTCTCTAAACCTCAACCATAACCACAAAAGGGTTAGGTTAGGTTTGATATACAGATACGTGCTTAAAGACAGCTATCCTTGGCACCGTCATGGATTTAGGACACTGATAACACATCGGATCCTGTGGAGCTGCTGAGGAGGAAGCTGTAATGAGATGTGTTGCATGATGAGGTGGTTTTATTGGGAAACCCGGCCGTGTAATTACTATTATTACAAGTCAAGCCTTCTTTGTAAAACACACGTTTGCTCTCCCTCACTCTTTGACTCTTTCCTATTCACTGTGGTGATTAAAACACAGCGGCCATGTGACTTTTCTATTAGAAAAGGTTATTAATATTACAACATGCGACACTGTGAGGCACGTGAGACCAAATTGTGCCACCTCAACCAAAAACCAATGCAATGAAAAAGAGTTATGTATAAAGCCATATATCTTGATGCAATACTTTTATATTTCAAGAACTGGGAACACTTTACTTTAGTGTGTTATATAAACAATATGGTTTATAACACTATAATCCAATTGTAAGCACATACAAGGACATTTTAAGTTGTTATTAATGTATATATATTAGTCAACAATATTGTTGACTGGTTATACTGGTGTATAAATATTTAAGGAATGATAGACAATATAATAACATAGTTGTAATCATACACATGATTGTCCATGATTAATTAATCGCATATTTTGTATCTGTTCAAAATGTAACCTAAAGGGAGATTTGTCAAGTATTTAATACTCTTATCAACATGGGAGTGGGAAAATATGCTGCTTTATACACATGTATGTATATATTTATTATTGGAAATCAATTAACAACACAAAACAATGACAGATATTGTCCAGAAATCATCACAGGTACTGCATTTAGCATAAAAAATATGCTCAAATCATAACATGGCAAACTGCAGCCCAACAGGCAGCAACAGCTGTCAGCGTGTCAGTGTGCTGACTTGACTATGACTTGCCCCAAACTGCATGTGATTATCATAAAGTGGGCATGTCTGTAAAGGGGAGACTCGTGGGTACACATAAAACCCATTTTCATTCACATATCTTGAGGTCAGCGGTCAAAAGACCCCTTTGAAAATGGCCATGCCAGTTTTTCCTCTCCAAAACGTAGCGTAAATTTGGAGCGTTATTTAACCTCCTTCACAACAAGCTAGTAGAACATAGTTGGTACCAATGGATTCTTTTAGGTTTTCTAGTTTCTTATGATGCCAGAATCTTCGCTCTGAGCTTGCTATAATCTCCGAAAGATAAGCAACCAGTCGGATTTTCATTTAAAGAGGCATCTAATGTTAATGCGTTAAAAAAAATGTTGGCATCAAAACGTATTTGCGGTTCCTGAAAGAAACAACTAAAGATATAATCTAGAAGACAAACTTAAAAAGCACAACCAATATAAGAACTCTTTAGCTGCTATATAATAATAATAATAATAATAATAATATTAAGCAAATGAACTGAGATGTATTATTATGTTTCACTGTCAATTGTTCTATTTTTATACAATAGTTTGAATATTTTTTATTCTCCCTGTAAAGACGTCTTAATTTTTTATTAAACTTTCTTGGATTTGAAAGCTTTAGAAAGAAATACACAACCTAAAAAGAGCTGTAAAGCTAGTTAGTGGCAAAAAGAGAGCAGTGGAGCATTAGTGTTAGCAGATATCTTCATCATCTGGCAGTGAGCGTACAAGACAGAGTAGAGGGGATGAAACCGCATAAGCACGCCAGAGCCCATCAACAAATACAGTACAAGCCTCTAATAACATGTGACCTGATATGCTCTATTACAGACCGAGTCTCCACCCAGCACTGATCCTGACAGCAGTGACTGAGGATCCCTTTGATAAATCACTCAGTGCCTCAGTAAGCCGAGTCCACTGACAGGCCCAGCCCATTGGAGTACAACTACAGTAGTAGTACAAGAAGTAATTACCAAAAAGATTTCATCATTTTGAACAGACTGGCCACAAATGTCCAAACCTTGGCAGCACAACAAAAGTACAAAAAGGAGCCAACCACATGTGAACCTGCCGTGGAAGAGAAAAGGCGAACATTTTGTACACTGAGTTCATATCCTTGGTGATATTTCTGGATATTTTAGGAGAGTATAATGACTTGAAGAGGAGTTTTCATTCTGCAATTACACATTACATGTTGTTTTTGTTTTGTTTGTTATATGATATTTTTAGCCATGCTAGCATCGGGTCCGTCAGTCGGTAAAGACTGAAAATATCTCTAGATGGATTGCCGTGATGTTTTGTACAGACATGAATTCAAATGACTTTCTTCTAGCGCCATTATCAGGTCAAAATCTTAATTGGTCCAATACTTTGGTTTATGTCCAAACACCTGCAAAACTAATGACATTCTGATCGGCCTCAGCTTTACATTAGTGTTGAGTTAGCATGCTAACACGCTAAACTAAGATAAGGAACATGGTAAACATTATACCTGCTTAGCATCAGCATGTTAGCATTCTTATGGTCTAAACTAAGTCTTTTTTAGATTAAACTTGATTGTGTTGAAGCAAAAATACTAAACCATAATGAAATTAATTTAGTATTCTCCACTAGAATTACATCCCTGGCACCAGGCAATAAAATAGGGAGATTAAATTACAATACAATGGTTAAATAAATGCATAAATTAAAACTCTTTCTGCAAACCACGGATACGTTTAATCTCAACATTTTTAAACCAAAACTACATCAACATTTCTAGATATGTGTATTATGAACGTTACATGTTTTAATCGCTTGTGGTGCTTTTGGCATTTCAAAACCGCATTGCCAATTACGTTTAGGTTTAGGCAACAAAACTACTTGGTTTGTTTTAGTAAAAGATTAGGTGTTGGGTTAAAATAAGTATTTTTGGTTTCACACGGAACATGAACATCAGTCTCCTGGGTGAAAGTCCCATGTTTGACCCAACCATCCACAGTGATCTCCTCCCCATGTGGACTTTGATTAGAACTGTATTTGTGACACGTAAAAAACAAACGCAATCCTGGAGAAAATGCGTTCTGTCTATACGTAATTGATGATGCAGTTTTGTAATAGAGTGGTGCAGGAATGAGTCCTAAAACCTGTAAATGAGTTAGCATTTTAGCACTTCTGGTTCCCTCGTCCGGAAGTTGATGGGTATTTTGAATGCATTTTTTGGTTAATGTCTGAAATAAGGTCTGTGGTTAACACATAAAGAGATTTTAATGTTTTGTTCTACGACATAAAATAAGTCAGTAAATATCCCACCCGTGAATTTTGAAGTTATTGTATGTCTTAAAAAAGGCGGTAGTTAATAAGTTTCTTAATAAGACTACTAAATAAGACTCGTCCACCTTTACAGCCTCATTGTGTTTACTCGCACTCATGTGACTGTCTTGTAGTTCATTTGTAGCCTGACGTTAGCTTTTTACTTCTGGCGATTGCATTCATGCTTCAAAAATCATAAAAGTGGCGTTCATTT
>CAKAOI010029684.1:46971-72705 GCA_916701655.1 Sebastiscus albofasciatus | reverse complement strand
TAAGTATTTTTGGTTTCACACGGAACATGAACATCAGTCTCCTGGGTGAAAGTCCCATGTTTGACCCAACTATCCACCCTCATCTCCTCCCCATGTAGACTTTAATTAGAAATGTATTTGCAACACGTAAAAAACAAGCACAATCCTGGAGAAAATGCGTTCTGTCTATACATAATTGATGATGCAGTTCTGTAATAGAGTGGTGCAGGAATGAGTCCTAAAACACGTAAATGAGTTAGCATTTTCGGTTCTCTCCTCCAGACGTTTATGGGTTTTTTTTAATGCATTTTTGGTTAATGCCTTAAATAAGGTCTGTGGTTAACACAAAGAGATTTTAGTGTTTTGTTCTATGCCATAAAATAAGTCAGTAAATATACCACTCGTAAATTTTGAAGTTTTTATTTGTCTTAAAAAAGGCGGTAGCTAACAAGTTTCTAAATAAGATTCGTCCACCTTTACAGCCTCGTTGTGTTTACTCGTGCTCATGTGACCATGGTGTAGTTAATTTGTAGCCTAACGTTAGCTTTTTAAGATTATCTTGCTGAACAAAACGTGGAAGTATCATAAACTTTTGTGTTTGCCACAGAGCTTATTTTCTGCAATAATCCAAAACCCAATGGAGGGAACCACGACTCTAACTTCCGGGTTGGCCTACATTCCTGCACCGCTCTGTATGGGAACAGAATTTTTAGGAGACCAGGCTGAGTTTGGATGATGGCTATAAAGACTTCTTAATTGGGTCCGAATCTACTTGGGGAATTTGGACTAATGACCTCAGTATTTCTAATATCCTGGCTACGGCCCTGGGAGTTGGCTTTATGTTTTGTTCAGCTGTATCACGACTTTATATAACCTCAGGGTACAGACTTAATGTCTCCTATCTCCTCCAATAGAGATGTTTAATACTATGAGAAGTCTTCAGCTGTACTAGTGTTCACCCACAGACCTGTTACAGAGAGAATGGTGCTGAAATAATTTATGTTTAATGTACTTAATGTCATCCAGATGGAGTTTTTGAAAAGAAAAGACTTTCTGTAAGAACAGCCAACAGCTATAGAAAGTATAATTAAAACACAAGAAGTCCAAAGCACTGTATGAGAGGCACAAACTACTGGCTTGGCAAAGTTACCAAAACCTCATAGGAAAGATTATGGAGTTTACAAAAAGGGAAAGGAGAAGAAACCACAGATGTCGTCAAAAAAGAGGGTTTATCCTTGAGGTTACTGCTTCTACGTAAATGAACGTGGGCTGTAGGGCCACATGAACACTGAGCCTCTGATCTGAACATGAAAAACTCACGAGAAAAAGGATTGCACACTCATGTATGAGAACGCGCACTGTATGTTCTCATGAATGACACAAACATGCTAAATTAAAAGGACCCGACAGTGATTTCTTTCATCAGCTGGGACATTAACTCCCACTGACCCTCCCTGTAAATCAGTGGCTGTCGCTGTGGAGCCCCACACTTGTTTTGTCAGTGTAAACAAGTCTAAATAAAACAGCGTTTCTCTGGTGTGATGAGTCCTTCTCTGCAGAGACGGGTGTCTCTGAGGGGAGGCATTCATTAGAACGCTGCACCACCCACATGCAGTTTACCGACCCCTCGACCTCACATTAACAATCTCTGCTGGCTGTGTTATGAATGTGTGTATGTGTGTGCATGCGTTGGAGTGTACATGTGGTCGGGTGGCTTTCCCGCCCTGCAGACCCTGTTTCCACTTTCGCCTGGAAAGTCCTTCCAGACCTCGACAGATTTTTGAGCCAGTAAGGTTATGTTGATGATTTTGTATAAAGAATAACTGCACTCACAAATGTTTTGGCAACTTTTTTCAGTTCCACAGTAGCAGGTTTGGTCTTAAGTAAAGTATGTTTTTTGGTGGACATAAGGCCACGAGTTAGACCCTTCTGTGGACCTTAGGGACCACAGCTGAGCTGCTCTGCACTATTGACTCTTCAACTATTTAAAAGGAACAGTGGGGGGGATATATATTGGCAGAAATGGAATATAATATTAATAAGTATGTTTTCTTTAGTGTATAATCACCTGAAAATAAGATTTGTTGTGTTTTCATAACCTTAGAATGAGCCGTTTATATCTACCATGGATGTATAAAGAGAACTGGATACAGCGTTGGAGGCTTCCGTTCATTCCTGTGAGAGTTACTCAGTGGTGCATGAAGCCAAAATGGCTCGATAAAGTACCCGGATCATCCGACGATCTTCCAAATCCATTGGGCCCACAGAGCAGGCGCAGTAGCGTTTCCTTTAACTCCGCCTCCCAGCCCTCGCTCCAGCCTCAGTCTGGGTCTCATTCACATTAACGGAGGAAGGGAAATAACTCTGGATTCAGCTATTAGTGCATTTTACAACTTTTAGGACCTAAGGATATAAATAAGGGTTATTCAAGTGTTCGTACTCAGAAGTTAATTTACCTAAAAAAAAAAGATCTGCTGATTTACAGACGTCTCTATCCCAGTGTAAGTCTATGGGAGAAAGTCTTTTTGGGCCCAATGGCCTTACGTGACGGACATGGAAGTTGTAGTAATACCGTTTGGCGTCTACGAAAATTTGTTTCAAAGCCCAGCTCTCTTTCTGGGGGCTTGATATCAACATACAAAGTGGGTCCTCGTCAAGGAGCCAGCCGCCATGTTTGTATAGTAGCCCAGAACAAACAAACTGGCTCTAAATAGCGCCATTCGCATTTTCGCGTCGGCCACCGTAGTTCTCCTGTACGCTTGGCACACAGGAGAAGTTTCAGTTGCAACCTGTAAACTCACCGCTAGATGGCGTCATAGCCTGCACACAGTTTTGCACTCTGCGGCTCATGTAACACGTGTCGGAGAACTACGGTGGCCTTCAGGTAAACGTACATTACGTTTATGTACGTAACGTAAAACAGTGAAAGGCTCTCTCTAGAGCGAGTGTTTGTCCATTCTGGGTCTACTGTAGAAACACGGCGGAGCAACATGGCGGACTCCGTGAAGAGGACATGCTCCCTATGTAGATATGAAGGGATCATTCTAAGCTAACGAAAACACAACGGTTCTAAGTTTCAGGTGAATATACACTAATGATATAAGTAATATAATATAATAAAGATTTTACGGGGGTTTAAGTGTTGAGTTATTCCACAGTGACTTCTTGGCAGCATTGCCAGACAGTAAAGTATTACTTCTAGACTATCGTACTAAAACTAAAGCATCATGGGGCTAGTTGTTTAGGAATAGACAGCAGGTAGAGATGTGAGAGGTCAGGGATCATGTGGTGCCGAGGCCACGAATAGAAGGTGTTGATTCTTATTAATCCAGATTAATCCTGGAAAGCAATCCCAGTTTACACTGATGGTATGCCCGACAAATTGTTGCTATGACTGGTCAGCAGCCAGAGTGATTATAGACATGCTGAGATGTTGTTCTTTGAATACCTTGGCCTGATGAGGTGAGCCAGGCAGCCAGGGAAAGCTTTGCAGACACAATGGAAGCCGGCCAAGGTGGAGTAGAGAGTTGCAATGTGAACCACTGGCAGAAAAACACGAGAGAAAAGGTTTGTAGGACACCCAAACATTTTGTTTGGTCAGCTCGCGGTAGTGGGAGGGACGCCAAACTTTCCTTTTGTGGAATGTAGGGAGGGACCCACAGTAGTTTGAGCAGCATTTAAAAGGACATAAAGTTACTGGAAATCTAAAATGGAAGTGAGACAGACTAATTTCCTACAGTACCAATTATCACACCTTTCAGTCTCGCTAAAACAGCTGTTTTATTAAAATAAAACATGTTTATGTTAATACTTAAAACGCTGAAGAAAATCATGATGATTCTGATAAGTGTTTGTGTATTGATTGACTGATCCCTGTCATTTTTACCACTAAGGCATCAACATTTTATAGTGGGATATGTGCAAACTAGTATTTCTGTGAGTTTTTCTCACACTGAGGCATGCACACTAACAGGCTGTGTGTTGCTATACCTCATGTTGGCCACTAGATGTCCTCCTTGGTACGGCAAATTCCTTATATTGTCCTGGAATTGATGTGTCAAATAATACCATTTCTTGAAAGTCCATCAGGTTGGTTGGTCCTAAACTACCTTATAAACCATAATCATAATAATTAGACAACTACTAGAACTAATTAAGGAAATATTGCTTACTTGGCAGATGAGAGAAATGGGACTGTATATTCAGATTAACTTAATTCTGTGACATTATATCACAAATGTGGATTCTCATGGTAAATACCTTCTTTTACAATAAACATCTTTTAATGAACTATAGTTTGCTTTTTAAAGAAGGATCTATCGCTGTTGGACTTTTTGTATTTTTGCTGTAATTTAGGCAACACTGTTGCCAGTTTCAGGTGCATCTGCTTTGCATTTTGTTGGTACGACCTATTGCAGAGTTACTGTACTGGATTACTTCACAAGTGTGAAATCTTACAAAAATAGACTGGACTACTTGAACTACATTTATGAATGTGAATCATTCACCACAGCATACCTTCAGATGTCTAGTGGAGTCCATGCTTCGATGGGTCAGGGATGTTTTGGCGGCAAAAAAGGGGGACCTACTCAATATTAGGCAGGTAGTCATAATGGTATGGCTGATCGGTGTATAAACAGGCAAAAGAGATTATACAATGTAAGACAAAGACAAATGACAATAACAAAGGGGACAAAAACAAAGTGAGGAATACAACATGGTTTCAGACCAAAACTCAGACAGTTCAGTTGACAGGAACAACCAATATAATCAGCAACTATTAACTCACCAGAACTGAAATAAGTGCTATTATCTGAGTTAATTTATTATTGAATGCTGGAATAACATGCTGGTTTGGCTTCAAGACTCTCTAGAAGTCATCTGGCACAGCACTGATTGTTTTGTCTCCCAGCGATGTTAAATATTGGGAACAAAGAGCACTGGAGGACTAAATACTTTTATTTGCAGTACTGGAAAATGAAATTTTCACCTAATAATGACAAAATTGTTTCATGACTCTTGTTCAACATTTGTTATTTTTAAATAAATTCTGATTTGTCATTAGATATTTAAATGTAACGAATTATTGCAACCTGGTAACTGAAAAAAAATACGTAAGAAATAGGACTACATAAACAGCCCATGATTAAATCCTTATACGGGCACTATATTGCGGTTGTAGCCCAACTACACCATCGCTAATGTGTTAACAGTACATTACCACAATTTTAAATAGTACAGTTAAGTTACTGTAAATGACATATAACATCTACTCTATAGCCATAATGCTATGCAACTTACAGTTCCTAACAGTAAAGATGTTTATTGGTAGGTTTATTGGCCATTTTGTGCTATTTAAATGTAAAATTACAGCAAAGGCTGTAAACAGTGTAGATGCCAGAATTCATATTGTGGGCCTACCACAGATGTGTGTCCTTGTTTTAAAGAGTCTCCACAGAAAATGTCCACCCACACAGTTGTTCTCAATTATTTTGCCAGATTAGACCTCATCTCAGGACTGTGTGGGCGCGTACAAACTGTGCTTCACTGACATCTCCTCGACTCACCGCCTTGTTACACTGCTTGTGTAATGGGGGGGCAAGACAACACCTTTAGACCTCTGAGGTCATGTAGGAAAAGCAAAAGCATTACGGATAACATTAAGGACGGCTTTGTTCCATTCAGGTAAAAAGACATTATTCAATTTTAGTTTCACGTCACATTCTCTGGTGGTGTCCATCCCCTCTGCATTGGCTCAATGGAGAATCCTCTTGGAAATTAACATAGCATCCGGATTTTATTTATTTAGACAATTTGATGCAAAATTCACTCAAAGAAAGAAAGAAAAAAATAACTAATGCTTCCTCTATTGTCTTTCCTGTCCTATTAAATGTCAAATATGCACAGATTTATCTATTAACAATACTGAGAGGCAAAAAATGCAAACACTGGAACACATGTGCACAAAGACAACAAACGTATTTACACACTTTTAACCCCACTTCCTATCATTTTCGGTCTCTCTTTCACTCACAAGCACACATAATAACTAAATCACACATACTCAAAAGGTACAGTGTGTAACATCTATAGCGATGAGTTTGCAGATTGAAACCTCTCCCGTGGGCCAAGCGTGTAGGAGAACAACTGTGGCTGCGCGAAAACGTGAAAGGCCCCATCTAGAGCCAGTTGTTTTAAGAGTAGCGAAGGTCATTTGGAAAATAGCAGAGCCAGTGCGTAGTGTGTGTGTGTGTACGTGGGAAGTGAATGGTGAAGCAAGAGATAAAGAGCGGCGAGGAGTTTGTGTGATGTTGCGAGCGAACAAGTGAGCTAGTGGAGCAGAAGACAGAGTTAGTTTAGCTGTGAGAATGTCAAGTGAATGTTCAGTGGAAGTTGCAGTTTGTGCAGAAATAAATGCTGCAGCTCCTCAAGACCAACAGAGGTTTCCCGGAGCGAGTAACATTATCAACTCCGGTCCAAGAAGGAAAAGTTAACACAGTTGTTTGTCCGTTCTGTTGAGCATGGTGGCCAGCTCTGTGAAGAGGACTCGCTCCGTATGAAGATATAAACGTCTCATTCTAAGCTAACGAAAACACAACAACTCCTATTTTCAGGTGATTATGCACTAATGAAAACATACTTATTCATATTATATTCCATTTCTGCCAATATATCCCCCTAATTGTTACACACTGGTCCTTTAACCGTGCGACTGAGCTTGGCCCTTGGAGTTAAAGAAGGCCATTTTATCCAGGTACGTGAGGGCCTTGCAGATCACCAGGCCGTAGTAGGTCTTTAACAGTGAGCAGCTTCTACCCTTCTGTCCCAGGTCTGCCCACACTGTATCTAGTTCATGGCTTTCCATCGCTGCTGAGCTGAACAGATAGCGGTAGCAGCAGGCGTTGTAGCGGATATGTTTCCCTCCTGAGAACCTGGCACTGTGGGTTGGTGCCACACCGGCCTTCTGAGCGCAAAGGCCCACCAACACATCAGCCGGCACAGGTGCACGGACCGCTGCGGACGCCACGTACACTTTTCGGACCACATCCTGAGACAGAACGTAAGCCGTCCCGTCACAGTATTCGGGCAGGTACTTATCAGGGTAGAGCGCTGGGGGCAGGTAGCCAGGACTGTTGGGGTCCCTGTTAGGGGAGTCTCTCTGGATCACCCTACCTAAATAAAGGTCCTCAGGGTGCCTGTGCAGCCCGAGTAGGTAGCCTCCGATGGCAGGGAGGTTCACAAACACAGAGTCCTTGGTCAGCAGAACAAAGCGTGCCACGGGACAGAAGGCGATCACCCAGCGGAGTGCCAGCACCGTCCTTTCTGTTGGGCCGCGGAGGGACGAGTCAGCCACAGCATGACCCTGGACCATGTCCCCATGGCGGGCAGACTCTACCATGAGAGCCTTTTGTGCGGCGGAGGTCTCAGTTGATCCTAAGAAGAACAGTACCCGCACTGGGAAGTCTTGGATGAGTGTTTGGTTGGCCCACGTCCTCCTGACTGCATCTCTTTGGGTGATATTAGCGGTGGAGCTGAAGACTAGAGCGAGGAGGAAGAGGTCAGAGTTCCTGCAGGCATCTGGGTTTGTGATGGGGTAGGCCTGGGACACGTTCTCCCTGGCGTTGCTCAGGTCTAGTTTCCTCGCTTTCTCTCTTACATCAACCACCGTGCCATCAGTGTAGACCCCAGGCGTGGGCTGCAAGAGGTACTCCTCCACAAAGTCTGCCCCGAACAGCAGGGCATGGAAGAGGAGGACGTTGAAGAGGAGGAAACACCACTGGTGGGTACGCAGCTTGAACAGAGAGCACTGGAAGCAGGAGACAGAAAAAAAACAGAGTATGAATCACCGTAAAGGTAGCCAATCGAACTGACATTATAATTCATAAGCTGCAAACAATTTACCTGCATGACACCTGCCTTGTTGTTTCTCTGTGTGTCTGTGAGCAGCGGACGTCCCGATGTAGTCAGTTCAACAACAATACTGACAGACAGGGTTTCCACTTTCATGAAACTCTATAGCAGCATGTAACCCTGCACCCCTGACCCAAAGTCACATGATTCATCAAGAGCAGTGAATCCTGCATCATGCATGCAACATTAATGACACCAAGATTGTACCACAAGGACATTAAGGATCCCGCCACACATGTTTTAAGCAGTTTTTAAGCAGGAATGTAACTAAGTACATTTACTTTAGAATTGTGAGGCTTTTTTTTTTCCTGTTCAAAATGTGCCTTAAAGGGAGATTTGTCAAGTTTTTAATACTCTTATCAACATGGGAGTGGGCAAATACAGTATGCTTGCAAATACATATATTTTTAGAAATCACATAACACAAAACAATGACAAATATTGTCGAGAAACCCTCACAGGTACTGCATTTAGCATAAAAAATATGCTCAAATCATAACATGGCAGCCCAACAGGCAACAACAGATGTCAGTGTATCAGTGTGCTGACTTGACTATGGTGGTTAGGAGAGGTGGTTGTGAGTAGTGCAGATACTCCAGATAGTGTGTGTTTTTAAGTTTAAGGTCCTCATAGTTTTCATGTATGACATGGTACCAATGGATTCTTTAGGTTTTCTAGTTTCATATGGTGACTTCACTCTAGCTTTAAAACTGAGCCCGCTACATCCTAAAAATCGCAAGTTTTGTTAATGCGTTCAAGAAATTATGGCGGTGTTAAAACTAATTTGTGTTAAGATTCAAGATTTAATTTATTAAATTTATTGTCATTGTGTAGTACAACGAAATTAGATTGTGACAATCCCATAGGTGCTAATGAAAAGATAATACAATAAATAAAAGAGAGTGCAATATAAATATAAAAAATATAAAAGATAACACAATATAAAATACAAAAATACAATATGTATATTGATGAGACAGAATTATATAATTATTGCACAGCATCAGATAATTATTGCACAGAGTGGTCTGCATATGTTATTGCACATATCCGTAACAGTAGATTTACAGTATTTACATTGCACAAAAGTGACACAAACGTGTTATTATCACGTTAACTTTGACAGCCCTACTTTAGGGGAAGAAAAAAAAAAAGAGTACATTTAATAGATTTAGTTTAGTTATTTGGTGGATGTCAAATAAATTGTAAAATATATTTTACCATAATTAGTATTAGACTGAAGTGAAAGAATATCTGAAATCAGGTGCAGCCTCCCACTCAGCCCAGCAGGTGGCGGCAATGCGTCATGACGCCGGATGTCAACCACCTACATTTATGACGACGAAGAAGAATAATTCATTTTCCCAAACATTGGAAATCATGGCGGCGTCTATAGAAAGTTTACTGGAGGAAATCTCCGGTGTTGAAGATCCAATAGAGGAGCTGCAGAGCTTAAAAACAGCCTTATTATCGATCCCTGTCAGCGCGTTGAGAGACTCAGTGAGCGGACAGCGTTTTAATGTCATCTTCTCTCTGTTACACTCAGACGAAAGGTTGGTTTGGCTCAATGTTTACACTGTTTAGTTAGCTAGTGGGTGTGTTTACTGCTGAATCACTCAGCTGGCTGTGGTTATTGTAGTGTCATTAACTAGCAATGTGTTGATATATACTGGTAGGGTAAGTTAGATAGCTAGATAGCTGACAAAAGGCTGCATTTAGTCTGTGCTAGTTGTTAGCAAGCTGACTGGCTACAGTGCTACCAAGAGTATATACAGTGCACATGTGGACATTATGACCTGTATTATTGGATTTAAAATGAAAATCACATTACTGACTTTCATATTAAAGGTGCTTGGGGGTGTTCCTATCTATAACAGAGCAGAAATTGATGCCCTTTTTACAGACAGTCCCCCTAAATACATGTTGGACAGTGCTGCAGAGATGCAGAAACACTGACTGCTGCAACACAAATTAAAGGGGAACTATGCCCATTTTCAAAATTCATACATGTTATTCCTAAAAGAAAGTCAGTCCTAAAAGAAATAGTAAAAATTAAAGGGGACTGTTTGTAAGAATCAGAAATGCTTGTTAACAGCGACACCTGTGGCTGTTAAGTCAACGAAAGTCAGCGTCGGGCTCGCACTTGTGCTCGCTCTACATAGACATGAACGAGCATCGCTTAAAACAGTGAGGCGACACACGTCAGCTAAAACCACATTATCACTCTATAATTCACCTGCTTGGCAGTAATGTTAGCTGACCAGATGAAGGTCTCTCCATGAATCAATCATTCTTTGGCTGCTCCATAGACAATGAATGGGAGACACAGGTTCAAACCCGGCTTGGGGCCCTTCTGTGTGGAGTTTGCATGTTTTTTTTTTCCTCTAGGTTCTCTAGCTTCCTCCAACAGTCCAAAGACATGCAGGTTAATTGTTGACTCTAAATTGCCCGTAGGTGTGAATGTGAGCGCGAATGGTTGTCTGTCTCTATGTGTTAGCCCTGTGATAGTCTGGCGAACTGTTCAGGGTGTACCTCGCCTTTGCCCAATGTCAGCTTGGATCGGCTGCAGCTGACATTGAATGGGATAAGTGGTTACAGACGATGGATGGATGGAGCTTTATTATATTGAAGTGTTCTAGGTTGTGAAACAGAAAATGTTCCCATATACTCAGAACATTTTCCTGGGTGCTCTCAGTGTCAGCTATAACATCTCTACCATTCATTGTCTATGGAGGAGATCCACACTTTATACCCTATGACATCACAAATTTGAGTTTTAGCACTCTAGTTTTTGGATTTGGGAGAGATTTGTTAATGTTTACTAATATTTTTCGGACCGTCTTAGACCATAGGAATAACATGGGCGTAGTTCCCCTTTAAACTACATAACGCTAGTCATTGCTTAATTTCAGGTTGTGCGTGCTGGAGGAGGCTACAGAGCCAAAACAAACAATAAAAACACATCAATGTCCAAATCCTCACAGATTTTCCTTTTCACAACAAATTAATAACACAATTTTTTGCAATTTTGAAAATGTGCTGTTTTTCCAAGTCTTCTATGTGATAAAATAACTTTGGGCTTTAGTGCAATTTGAATATGTCAGCGTGGGCTCTGAGTAATTGTGAGAATATTTTTCATTATTTTCTAACATTTTTATAATTAATTGAGAAAAAGAATTGGAGAGTTGCAGCCTTAATGTGAGCGGTGTTCACAGGGAGCAGGTTGAGCTGTGTGTGGACATCCTTGAACGCATCTTAATGGCCCTTAGCCCCGTGTCCCTGGCTCAGAACTACAGAGTGGAGCTGCAGGCGGGTCTGACTCATCCTAATGAAACGGTTAAGATACTGGCCTTGACACAGGTAGGCTGCTCGCACACAGTACACTCAAACACACACACATATATTTGCCTTTAAACCACTGACATGTTTTTTATGTTTTTCTCTGTCAGATCGGTAGAATGGTGGAGAACCCCGACGCCGCCACCGAAATCCTCAACAACCACGACATTCTTGGAGAGGTGATCCGATGCATCGCAGAGGAGAAGTTGGCCGTGGCGAAGCAGGTGATGACTCAAGTACTGACATATTCTCCTGCAGGAGATTTGAATGAATCAACAGTGGATGCAGTAATTTGTTTTTGTTTCTTTAGGCCATCAAGTCTCTGACCAAACTGAGTCACTCCAAGCCCGGGTTAGACAAACTGTTCCAGAGCGACCTGCTGAAAGTTATGAAGGATGTGATGGCCACAAGTGACATCATCAGATACAGAATATATGAGGTACGTTCAACCGTGGGTTACTTTGTGGCTGATCATACAAAAGTGGGAACGTTTTGGTGACACTGTTTTTTTTTAAAGTACATTTATTTTGATGGAATCAGTAGAAGAGGACTAATCCATCACATTATCTGTTTTTAAATCATTGCTTAAAACACATTTTATAAGAAAGCTTTTTCCAATGCCTGATTTGTAACACGTTATTCTCTTTTGTTCTGTTTTTGCTTTTCTGCACACTTTTATTTTAGTTCTTATCATTGCAACTATATTTGATATGTTACTTATCTTTTTTGTTTTATTCTCATGTATGTTGTGAAGCACTTTGTAACCGTGTTTAAATAAATGCTAAACAAAGTTATTGTTATTATTATTAATAATAGAATAGAATGTGGGAACTTGGAGTCATTTATATTTAATGTTTGTACTGCGTATTAATATAAAACACAGAAAACAGCTCTCATATTGATTCCCTGTTTGCAGCTGGTGGTGGAAATCTCGTCTGTGTCTCCCATTTCCCTCGGTTATTGTGCCAACAGCAGCTTCATTTCTCAGCTCCTTGGAGAACTGACAGGAGATGACGTATTGATCAGGTAATAAGATTAATCATAGAAATAGTAACTGAGAAATTGTGTGGAAAATAATAATGTAGTTACTGCAAATTAAGAGTTGCCATATTGTAATGCAAGGTTTGCCCCGACTGCTTTCGCAGTCTACTCTTCTATCATTCTGTAAATTTGTATCTGTTGTTGTTGTCTTTTTCTCCAGAGCCACATCCATTGAGATGGTGACATCTCTGGCCCGCAGTCAGCATGGCCGGCAGTATTTGGCCCAGCAGGGTATAATGGACAAGATCTCCAACATGATCAGAGGCGCAGACACTGACCCGTTCTCCTCCCTCTACCTTCCTGGTAAGTCTTTAGAAAACTGCCCCAAAAAAATACATTAATATATATGTTTAGGTGGCGTATTCTTTTATCCAATACAACAATTCAGCTCTACATGATTCAGTCATTTACAGTGTGAATTTGACTCCTGTAGGTCTGGTGAAGTTCTTTGGAAACCTGGCCATTATGGACAGCCCGCAGCAGGTTTGTGAAACCTACCCGGCCTTCCAGAACAAGGTGTTTGAGATGGCTCTGGACCCGGACCCTGCGATGAACGGCGTGGCTCTGGACACTTTGGGACTACTCGGATCTACCGTGGAGGGGAAGCAGGTCCTTCAGAAAACAGGTTAGCCTGTTATCTTTGTTATTTTTTCTGAAGGTTTCCCAGGTTTTATTTAAGAAAAGTAGGGCTGTCAATTGATTAAAATATTTAAATTGCGATTAATTACAAATTAATTGCACATTTTTATCTGTTCAAAATGTACCTTAAAAGGGAGATTTGTCAAGTATTTAATACTCTTATCGACATAAGCAATGCGATGCCCCCTCTCAGAATGTTAATATCTCTAATTAAAGCTGATGTTTAGGGATCTTTGTGACTGATTCTCTGTGCATCTTCAGGAGAAAAGTTCAAGTCTGTGTTGGTAAGAATGAGCCAGCAGGCCAGCGCTGGAGCTACAGCGCTCAGAGTGCGCAGCTTGGACGCCATATCACAACTTCTCACTTTACAGGTACGTGTACACACACACATAAAGGAATCTTTTTTTATGTCTTTTAAAATGCCATCTTTTAGAAAACAAATGTTGGCTCACTTTTATGAATCTATGTTTTATTGCAGCCAGAGGAGCAGACAGAAGATCTCTTGGCTCTGACAGAGTCCTGGTTCCTCCTGTTGTCCAAACAGCCCATGGACATGATCTGCAACATCAGCACTCAGCCGTTCCCAGAGCTGCATTGTGGGGCTTTGCGGATATTCACTGTGAGCGCTCAGCTGTTTTTCTAACTACCATCATTCTTTCCCTGTGTTACTGACCTTTTGATAACCTGTAACAAAACAGTAGAACTGTTGATATTGAAAAAATAATTGTGAAGCATAATACCATCAACATTGCTCCAGTAATATTTCTATCTTCATCCGTGATGTCTGTGTGTTTTTCCAGGCCATTGCCACTCAGCCGTGGGGTCAGAAGTTAATGATCAGCACTCCCAGTTTCATGGAGTTCATTTTGGACCGTTCAGCGGGTCGGACGAAGGAGGCCAAAGACGCTAAGTTTGAACTGGTGGGGTCGCTGGTGGGTTCGTCAACAGCTGCAGAGATACTGGGCAGCCAGCATTACATCCGTCTGAAGTCTTATCTCAGAGAGGGACCTTACTACGTTTCAGCTGTGGCCGCAGTCGGCACAGAAGGAGCAGACTGATTCAACCACACTCTGATACACGTCATGGGTTTCTAGTTGCTTAAGTAATGGGTAAGTGCCTGCATAATCTAACCGTGGGTTAACATATCATATACTCTGCTATAATAAAGTCATCTCTGATAAATACATATAGTTCTAAAAGGGGCAGTAATGGAAATAAAATGTACGTTTAAGTCTTACTTTTGTTTGGGAGTTGGTGAAAACAGTTTCCAGTCTAATTAAAAAGGGACTGACACACTTTCAGTAGCTTTATTAACATCTATCATATTCTTTTGGACAGCCATATTGAGTCACTACAGCTGTGGAATAAATATAGCAGAGTGGCAAGTATAGTTTTGAAATGCAAGAGAGTAAAGGGACAAAATCCATGAGCATTAAAGTGTGTTATACAGCATGTTCAGTTTATTTGTCATAAAAGGAGTACTACACAGCCTGTGAGAAATGTTTTACAATGTCATCAGAGTTGTCTCGGTTTGGGTTTAGAGACGATGTGTTTTTAATTGTAAGTTTGCGTTACAAATGGGGTGTGAAGTTTGAAAAACTTGGTTCTAATGGAAGATGCTATTGAGTTGCACTATGGGAAATGTAGGATCCAGTGTGTTTGAAGCTAGAATAAAAGTTAAGATATTTCAGAATCTGCTACTTTGATTTTTAATATGTTTTTTTTTTAAATCTATCTCCCAAGTCACCCAACTTTATAGAAATGCAACACTAAATCACAGGAGTATCCCTTTAACAGTTGGAGCCCCACTTATTATTGCAACGCTCCTGCAACAAGATGAACATCCATAATGAATGTGTTGGAAAACCACACATATAAATGCATCACACATGGTGCTATAACTGCACAAGCAGAGTCACCATTATATGATAATGGAAACATAATATGTTAACACATGCTTAGTTATACGGAGTCTTTACCAAGTACTTGAGCAATAATTAAAGAGGCTTAGAAGATAGAAAAGTTTACCATCCAGGCACTTATTCACATTAATTCACATTATATACAGCATTTTTCAAATCTCATTAACCAGACTCCCACTCTCCAAATCCTTCAGATATTGATTTCATTTTCTTGTGTCAAAAATATTTTTGTTTACTAAACGGAATGATTGTTTTTGTATTAAAGAGGAAGCAGTCTGACAACAGATGTGTCTGTTTACTTTGAATTCTTTTGTCAAAAACAGCAATTACATGTTTTTTGTAGCACATAATAAAAATAAATTTGATGTTTTATGATTTAGGAGATTAAACTGTAGTCTCACATGTCTAGTCAGATAATTATATATTATTATAAATATATAGAATATTATAATATCTTGTGACAATAATTCATTGAACCCAAGCGGTTCTTTAGAAGCTCCTGTCAGGACAAATATTTAAAAAAAAATAATTTTAATCAGGATCTATTAATACATCAGAGAGCATTATATCAATGAGAGGCTTTTCACTTCTTTAAACTACTTTCACAAGTTTTTTAATCTCCCAAACCATCGAGAACACGCTTAGTATGTTTGACTTACATTTCATAAACAAATCATTTAAAAATGACATGATCATATTCAGATGTTAATCCAACATGTGAGGTGATTTTTACTTGACGTATTTATGTCGTATACTATTATGTCGTAAAGTTAGGGCGACAGGGCGACAGAGATCCGGTAGCTTTAGTTAGTGATACAAAGATCTATAGTTCTTTAGTATTTGGGTCTGACTGAATTTCAGATTCAACATCATCTCCACTAGAGGGCAACAGTTCAGTCTATCAGATGGCAGGCAAAGTCTCAAAATCCAGTTTCAGATTGTTAATACTTAGTGGTGGAAGAAGTACTCGGATCCTTTACTTAAATAAAAGTGTTAATATCACACTGAAAATACTCCCATTACAAGTCTACTCAAAAAGTAGTAAAGATAAAATATTATCCGTAATAAATTGCCACATTGTGCTCACTTCAAATATTTAATGTGGAGTATTTACTTTGTTTTAAGTGTATCAAATGGTACATTCAGAAACTATTCAGTCCCCTTCACTTTTTTTATGTTGCAGCCTTGCTGCTTAAAATGGTTTGAATTCATTGTTTCCCCCTCATCAATCTACACTCTGTACCCTGTAATGACAGCAAAAACTGTATTTTTTTTTTTTGACCCGTAACTTAGTACTTAGTTCAAGTATGGTGCAGATTACAGCATGAAGTCTTCTTGGGTATGACAGGACAACTGCTTTCCTGGATTTGGGGATTTTCTGCAGATCATCCAGACTCTGGCTGGGCCACTCCTGCGTTGTCTTGGCTGTGTGCCCAGGGTCGTGGTCCCGTTGGAGGTGAACCTTTGGACCAGTCTGAAAGTCCTGAGTGCTCTGGGCCAGGTTATCATCAAGGACATCTCTATACTTTGCTCCGTTCAGCTTTCCCTCAACCGTTTGGATGGTATCGTGCAGGTGATGAGTGTTGCCTGGTTTCCTCCAGACGTGACGCTCACAGTTCAATCTCTGTTTCATCAGACCAGAGAATCTTGTTTCTCACCGTTTGAGAGTCCTTTACATGCTTTCATGAGTCTTTCCCGTTTGGTCTCTCTGCCATAAAGCTTTTCTCCCATGTCCACACAGGATCTCTGGGGCTCAGCCAGAGTGACCCTTCTCCCCAGATTGCTCAGTGTGGCCCGGCAGCTAGCTCTAGGAAGAGTCAAGATCCCATTCAACAATTATGCTCTCGGGAACCTTCCAATGCAACAGGATTGTTGTAGCCTTTCCCAGACCGGTGCCTCAATGGCTTGCTTTTTGATCAGATAATAATTGTCAGCTGACCTTTCACAGGTGTGTACCTTTCCACATCATGTCCAATCAACTGGATTCACCACAGGTGGACTCCAATCAAGGTATAGAAATGGGAGGCACCTGAGCTAAATTCAAGTATCAAATCAAAGGGTCTGTGATATTTCTTTTTTTTTTTTAAATACATTTGCAAACCTTTAGAAAATATTTTTTTTACTATGAATTTCCAAAAGTAATCATAAGTAACAATCATTTAAGGATCTTTTTTTTAGTTACACTAGTGATAGTAAAGTTATAGTTAAACATATTTTGGCAGCACATACAAAGTATTTTACTCCTGATTGGATTGTTTTGCTACAGTGCTTAATGTATTAAATGGAGTATTTCCATTTTCAACAAATATAATCAATAAATACATGATTATTAATTATTATAGGTTAGGTCTTCATTTATCCCTGTAGGTGGGGGAATTCACAAGCTACTCAGCAGTATATAAAGTAATTAAAATGAGTCAATAGATGCAATATTTAAACTATTAAAGTGATGTACAATTTATAGGTCCAATAATATAATATATATTATTCTAAAATAAACCATTCTGCATAATAAGTATGCTTATTTTTGGCTCTTAAAGCATATTTTGATGATGAAGTTACATTTTAATGCAATCACAAGTCAAGAGTTCAGGCTTTCTCATGTTTTGTCACCACAATCCTCAATGTTGTGCATTAAGCAATTTTAAAATACATTTAATAATTACATAAATGTGACGAGACTCTCTATAAGCTCTCATATTCTTCCCTTAATCTGCTGACAGACCCGACCACCCTGGTGGGATAATCTCACAGATGTGACTTCTCTCCTCTCCAGCAGTAAAAAAAAAAAAAAGAGAGACTTCTTCCCACTCCAGTCACAGCGACTGACTCAATCCCAAACATCCATCATCAGCTTAAAACTCAACCTCATGTCACCGTCACCCCATGAATCATCTCACCTCTCCCACGTCTTCTCCATACTGGCTCCAGTCTGCGTCATCAAATAAACACAGAAATAAATAAATAAATAATAAAACATCCAGTCAGTCAATCTTTTCTCTTGACATCTTATTTAAAACATTTTTTTTTTTCTTCTGGCACTTCTGGGAGCGTAGAGGAAGTCTTTTGGCTTCTCTTCCTTCTCACATTTTATGATTTTCAGCACTGGCGTTCAGTGTTACCTCTCCTGAAGGATAACATTAAAACACAGATACTGAAAGGCAGCTCTGTTGCAAAACATTTTTTAAATCCACTTTGTCTGTCTTCTCTGTGTAACTCTAATATTTACTAAACCCAGGCTGTGCTGCAGTCATCCCTTTTGGTATTATACTAGAATATGCACCGTAAGCATTAAGAGCGGCCTGTTCAACGTGGTGATGCTGCTGGTCTCTGGACCAGAGAGCATGAGGAGACTCCTCCTGAGACTCCTCCTGAGACTCCTCCTGGGTTCCTCTGATGATGATCTGCTGCTGGAGCTCAGCACACCTGACAAACACTGACAGCAGATTTTACTTAAATGATGAATCATCTTCAAGTCATTGTGTTTCTTATCATCCTGCTGTCCTGATACACACACTCACACACACACACACACATCATAATCATAACTGTGATATCTGGGTTTAGGTTGTTTACCCAGCCCATTCTCATTTCCAGGGGGTCAAAAGCCGACGTTTTGTCACGGCCGTCGGCGTTGGATAACGACGCTTAAAGGGACTCAATGTAAAAATCTGAAATTGCTTGTTAACAGTTACACTTGTGGCCGTAAAGTCAACGACAGTCAGCGTCCTTGTTGCTCACACTACGTAGACGCGAGTGAGCGAGCATCAGTCAAAACAGTGACTTACTTGGCAGTAATGTTAGCTATGTGCAGTCGGAATTTTGCCAGCTCGGGGTCCGTTTCGATACCCAAACCCAAACGAAGGTCCCTCCATGAATCAAAGGACCGATGTTGATCCTAGTTTTCACCCGACGTTGGTCACATTTCTGTTTTGCAAGACGGGCTTCACCAGATAATATAACTTTGCATTTTTTGTGCTTCCGTGGAGTTTGTCTTTGGAGACTGAGTTGTGGTGGAGGCTGGTCGTTTGTTTACGTTGGCGGACTCCATTTCTAACCAACCGTAATCTATCGTTAACTGTCCATGTAGCTACGCTGAAGAGAGTAGACACGCGCGAGCGTGCATGACGTCATATCCGCTGGGACACCGGCCCGAGTCCTTCACATAAAAAGCAGTCTACAGGCTGATAGGGGAAACACAGAAAGTCGCGGAAGGTCTCATTTTTTTAGGTTAGGTTACAACCTCTTCACACATTTGCAATAAAAAAAACGATTCATACGTGTAAAAAGTTACCTACAGTCCCTTTAAGGCGTAGGTAGGAGTTCTTTTGACACTTTAAGTACATTTTGCTGACAATATATCTACACTTTTAAGTAGGATTTTGAATGCAGAACTTTTACTTGTAATGGAGTTTTTTTTTTAATTTACTTTTTTTCCTTTAAAAAATGATTCAAACCGATTAATCGATTATCAAAATAGTTGGCAATTCATTTAATAGTAATTTTATTTTTTGTATTTTTTACTTTTACTTAAATAAAGGATCTGAGAACTTTGCCAAATGAAATCTCAAACTTTACTGATTATGTTGATGTATGTGTGGCATACACAGGTTGTATATAATAAAACGACACTTTTTTTTTTTACAATATAATCAAATGTTACAATATAATCAAACAATAACCTTTTTAAGTTGGTTATGATACTTGAAGTGTTGATTCAGCTGTGTTCAGTTTTGTATTTTCTCATCATATGGTTTTATTCTGCATTTTTAAGACTTCTTGTGCAAAAAGTCTTCACACTTCATATTTTCCTTCCAGAGAGCTGCAGAGACCCAGATCCTCCAGCAGATGGCACTAACCTTTCTCTCTCCTCCTCATCATCATCACTCTGTGGAGTTGGGTGATAAATCAACAGTTATGTCATTAAGGTGTACTGCTGGCTGTCATCACCATGTTATGTTCACTGCTGCTGCAGACCTGTCTGTCCTCTTCATCTCCCACATGCTGGCAGCCTGATTTTTGACAAATTATTCCACCTGCATCTCTCAGTTTGTTCCTTTTGAAGAGTTCATTGTCACTTATTTGCTCGCAGCCTCTTCTCGTCTGCGTAGGCTGAAACAACTCTTCATACCTCCAAAGACGCACCTGGAGAAGGTGAGGAGGTTGCATCCAGCATCCAGCATCCAGCATCCTCCAACACACACAACAGGGAGAAGATCTCAGAAGAGCTCGTCTTTCTCTCTCCTGGGTGTCCACTCCTTACTGGGCAGATCACCCTCCGATGCAATTGACCCAGGAAGACGACTCAGTGAAGGAGGACTCCACACCGACCACAGCAGCTCTCCAGTCCGACGGCAGAGCCGGATCTCCGGCCAACATGTGCAGTGAATGTTACGTGAACCAGACATTTGAGCACGATGATGGGACCGTGAACGAGCACAAGAAAAGGTAAGAGAGAGACCAGCAGGAAGGAGTGGAGGAAAACTTATATGAATAACTTTGTTTATTTTTTTTTTTGTTTTTGTTTATTTGTTTTGCACAATTTAAGACTATACAATATAACAAAAAATAAATAAATGAATAATATACAGTGCAGGAAGAGGCAAAAAAAAAACACCACTGGGTTTATCTGAAGCCTCCACTTAGAAACACGATTAATATAAAGAAATAGTATGACTACATAATAGTGATAACAAACAATTAGAACAATATATATATAATTAATAACAACAATAACTATACAGTAAATATATAAGAAAGACAAGTATGTGTGTGTTTTTATTTTTTTATTTTTTTATTTTGCACAATTTAAGACTACACAACATAACAAAATTAGGACAAGATATATGTAATAACAACAATAACAATACAGTAAATATATCCAAAAAGATAAGTTTGTGTGTGTGTGTTGTGTGGAAGTGTATGGTTTGTGTTTGTGAGGAGGATATTGATTTAAATATCTATAAAGACTTCTGGGTAATCGTAACCAAACAACATTGTGAGTGGGAATAAAATAAAAAACATAAAAACAGATACATGGACAACATGGGGGGAAAGCAATTACAAAACAGTAATTAGATGACCCTTTAAGCTTTAAACTTTTGAAACATTTGACAGATGAACAGTGTATCGATAGATGTGAAACTTCATGCTTTTGATTAGAAGAAACTGAAAAAGTGCTAAATATCTTTCTATTTATGACTATTTGTATGCAGTTGGTTGTGGTGCAGTGCGTAAAGATGCTGATTTTAGTTGGTATCAGTGTTTTTTCCAGACCTCTATCCATACACTTTGTGCTCCTGTCATCACTGTTTGTGTGTTCAGCTGTTCTTTGTCTCATCTTTCAGTATTACAGCCTGAATATGATCTATAATAATAATAATAATAAATATGGTTGCATTACTTAATCTATTAGTAAACACATGAAATAATGTTGTTGGGCTATGCATCTGTGTGTCTGCTTTGGTACATATTGTTGTTAAAAGATATCTAGAGTGAAAGTCCCAAACAAGAGGAACAGATGTGTTGTTAAATGACACACATAAGCTCAAACCATAAAACCTCTCACTCAACATGTTTCTTCCTCTGGTCTGTTTCCCTCAGATGCCTTAAATGAGCCGTAATTTGCCAGTGTGTTTTATGAGACAGCTGCTCTTTGCCTTTGGCTTTTGTTTGGTTTAGTTAGATGGATGGATTTCACCGAAACCACAAGGGAAATAATAAACCCCATCATCTTTTATGCAATAACTTTTGACAAGCTTAATGGAGAACTATATCAAACAGGCAGACGTAGTGATGGAGGACACTGAGGTTTGGAGATTTCTCTCTCTCTCCTCTTCTTCTTCTTCTTCAGTGATCTGTTTAGAAGAGGCTGAAAAAACAGCACCTGTCTTCAACCGAGACTATTTCACACCAAACCACTTACACTTCATTTGAATCACATAATACATCTGTTACATCTCCCTCTGTGATGAGTAACCAAGGAGGCAAGGATGTAATATGCAAAAGAAACTTCTAGCAGCTGAAAGCTTGTAATAGCTCAGAAAAAAATACCCATCCATGCAGTGTACTCTGATGTCAAAAGAGCGAACATCAATCCATTCACTCAACTCTGGGGTTTCTTATTCATCTCATTCCTTCAAGCGACCGACATCAGTTCACCTTCACACACAAAGGTAACTTCCCTCTACGCTGACTGTACTTCTCTTTGCATGTAACTCTCTCTGTGATTGAATAAGAACTGGAACATCTGCAGGAAGTACCGTATAATAAATCTGAATATCCTACTTTAATGAACAGAAGTATTATCAGAAAATGTACTTCAAAAGTAAAAGCAAAAATTATTTATGGCCCCTGTAAGCAGTAAATTATTATACATTACATTATTAGATTGTTAATACTCAAGCAATATTGTGTAAGCAGCATTTTACTGGTGCAGCTGGTGGAGGTGGAGCTTGTTTTTAGGGCTGCAACTGACAATTATTTTCATTGTCAATTATTTTCTCGATGAATCGATTAATTGTTTGGTCTATAAAAGGTCAGAAAATGGTGAAAAACGTCGATCAGTGTTTCCCAAAGCCCAAGATGACGTCCTCAAATGTCCCATTTTGTCCACAACTCAAAAGATATTCAGTTAACTGTCATAAAGAGGTAAAGAAACCAGAAAATATTCATATTTAAGAAGCTGGAATCAGAGAATTTACACTGTTTTTTTCCTTAAAAAAAAATACTCAAACCCGTTGATCGATCAAAATAGATGGCGATTAATTTAATAGTTGACAACTAATTGATTAATCGTTGCGGCTTGACTTGTTTTAACTACTTTATATACAGTTTGATTTTTTTATCAGTGGTTCCCAACCTAGGGGTCGGGCTCCTCCAAAAGGCTCACAACATAAATCTGAGGGGTCGTGAGATGGTTAATGATGCAAGAAAGAAGAAAAAAAAAAAGTTCTGCTAAGTAAATTTGTATTATTTTTTGAAAATGTCTCTAATCTTTGGTTGTTTTTGTTGTGAAATCGTTTTAGTGCTTAAAGGAAATCATCTGAGGAGTTTGGTAGGGCTGAAGCTGCCTGCAAACACACAGACAGGTAGAATATAAAAGCATCAGGCTTTAAGCTCAGTGTGGAGATGCTTTCAGTTTGTGACAGTATCTTCTTTCTTTCCTATTTCCTCTAACCCATACTTTTCTGTATTCCTGAATCACTCCACCACCTGAATTTTTCCATCCCATGTTTCCTCTCCTTCTCCCTGTGCTCCTTGTTCCCTTTGCAGCATCTCCTGCCCTTTGCTGCCTTCTGTTTTGCACTTCTCCTCCTCCTTACCTCCCTTCATGTCCCTTCTGCTTCTTTACTTTTCTCCTTCTTATTCTCCTCCAGCTCCTCTCAAGCACCTCTCCAGACCAAAACCAAAACCACCAGCAGCAGCAGCAGCAGCGGGGTTATCTTAGACATCTCCACTCTCCAGATGGAGCAGCAGGAGAGCGAGGAGGTGCCTCCGCTGCCGCCCCGCTTCCGCTTCAGAGACCTGCTGCTCGGGGACCAGAGCTTCCAGAATGATGACAGGTAGGAAGCAGCAGCAGCGAGGACGTGATGAGAACCGGTAACTCACAGGAAGTAGGTTGAGCAGTGCTGTTTGACACGGCCAGAGACAGAAACGTCACATTTTATTTATTTCATTTTGGTGATGGTCCAAAGTGAAGAAAAGTTTGACTATCGGATACTGCATAGACAATACTGTTAATAAGGTCAGTGAGCTTTTTATGGATCTCGCCCTGTCAGTGGAACTCAAGCACTCCTTTTATCAACACCACCGTCTATTTCAACCACTTAAGCTGACTATTACACCTGTTTATTTAATACTTTTACCTATTTAAACCGCTTATCCATTACCTTTAGCTAGCCAATTATTTCATCTATACTTCACATATAGAAATCTGCAAAATAATATAGTACTTTCTGCAAAATAATATTTTTTAATTGTCTTTCTACAGTAATTTACAGTAAATTACATCTGTGTGTGCACAAATACTATTAATTACTCTTAAAATCACTTTTTAACCACATACTTAATGACCTGCAATTTTAAAGTCAAATAACCTTTTAAAAGACTACAGATTTCTGTAATTTTACATGCATTTCTTCTTTACCAAATCTGTAAAATATTACCTCACATTTAATGTAAAATTACATTTAAAATCTATACAAATACAATAAATTGTCATTAAAAAATACATAATATTATGTAATTTTAAATTCTGGTCAATTATTTGTAATTTTAAGGGTAAACCTTTAAATTGGTACAAATATCTGTAAATCTACAGACATTTCATGTTTTTTTATGGAAAGAGGGAAAAATCTGTAAAATTAATTTAATAATAATAATAATAATAATAAATTATTTACTTTCTTACAGTGTAGGCTACTTATCCTTTACTTTTAATAAATTTTTATTTAATATTTGTTGGTCAAAACAAGTAAGCGAATTGCATTTATATAGTGCTTAGCGAGCTAGTCTTAGCGACCACTCAAAGCTCTCAGCATTCACACACACATTCACACACCGGTAGCCGAGGTTACCACAAAAGGTGCCACCTGCTCACCTGAAGCAATAAACATTCACACGCACACTCCTCGCCCAAGGACACTTTGACATGTGGACCGCAGAGGCCAGGGATCAGACCACCGACCTTCAGATTAGTGGACAGCCGCCCAAAGACATTTAAAGACATCACCTCAGGATCTAGGATGTTGTGATTGGCACTTTTTCACTATTTTCTCAGACCAAAACAATTAATCGAGGTAAAGAACTGGCAGTTTAATCATTAACAATAATCATCATTGATTGCAGTTCTAAAACACTCAATGAAAAAAGGATTTGTAACTTCAAAAATAACTAAATTGCCTATATACTGCTACAAACATATTAGGCTGTAAGGTTTTATCGCCAAATCAACAAAATCGAAAATGCAGTTGCATCAACCTCAAATGGTGCATCGTATTATAAGACTTCACACATATTAACAAGGAATAAATACGGCACAAATGAGATAAAAGATTAGTAATAAATATCACCGATAAAAAGTGCACAATATGAGTAATATAAGTACAAAAATATAAGCGATGTAAGTATAATACAGTAACGATAACGTTCAACTAGCGAGTGTGCAAACATCAGCAGCAGCAAAAGTCCAGTAAGGGTGCAGAGTGGCAACATATCAGTCTTGTCTGAGTTCAGTTGTGCCACAGTTTTTGTTTTTCAGTCTATTTGTGCGTGTGTGGATTGATTTAATAGTATATTTGTCCATCATATTATTCTCTCTTCACTTCAAGTAGTAGCTTCTGTTCCTCTTTTGTGACATTGGCATTTCCTCTGGCTTTTATTTTGACCAGTGGAACAGACTATTTGACGTCATCACAGCTCTGTTAGTCCTCTCGTGTTGCTTTCATGCCACAAGTGCTGCATGCCAGACCTTTTTACAGCTGACACTTGCATTTGCATTCAACCCCACTGGGCTCACCTTTTGTAGCGGTGTTTACTTGCTTTAAAGTTACATCAGAGTCATTGTTCGTGGAGTGTTTACCCCTGTCTACCCCCTGCAGTCTGCAGCATACACAACAAACACACACTAGTACAGCGTGAAGTGCTCTCTAACCCTGCTGTTATCTGATGGAAGTAGTGTTGGTGCTTGTCAGCACTGGAGAGAGGAAATGAAGCCAGAAGCAGTGTGTGGGGTTCTGTCCGTGGTGCTGAAAAAAGAGGAAGCTTTTGAATCACTGTGGTTTTTGGGAAGCTGTGAAGTAGGCTGTGTGTGTGTGTGTGTGTGAGACATCCCCTCAAGAATTTATTTGAAACTTCAAAAAGTCTGACTCGAAACCCATTTCTCAGCAACAACGCGGTGACC
>CAKAOI010029684.1:0-46951 GCA_916701655.1 Sebastiscus albofasciatus | reverse complement strand
AGACCACCGACCTTCAGATTAGTGGACAGCCGCCCAAAGACATTTAAAGACATCACCTCAGGATCTAGGATGTTGTGATTGGCACTTTTTCACTATTTTCTCAGACCAAAACAATTAATCGAGGTAAAGAACTGGCAGTTTAATCATTAACAATAATCATCATTGATTGCAGTTCTAAAACACTCAATGAAAAAAGGATTTGTAACTTCAAAAATAACTAAATTGCCTATATACTGCTACAAACATATTAGGCTGTAAGGTTTTATCGCCAAATCAACAAAATCGAAAATGCAGTTGCATCAACCTCAAATGGTGCATCGTATTATAAGACTTCACACGAGGAATAAATACGGCACAAATGGGATAAAAGATTAGTAATAAATATCAGCGATAAAAAGTGCACAATCTGAGTAATATAAGTACAAAAATATAAGCGATGTAAGTATAATACAATAAGGATAAAGTTCAAGCATTTCCTCTAGCTTTTATTTTGACCAGTGGAACAGACTATTTGACGTCATCACAGCTCTGTTAGTCCTCTCGTGTTGCTTTCATGCCACAAGTGCTGCATGCCAGACCTTTTTACAGCTGACACTTGCATTTGCATTCAACCCCACTGGGCTCACCTTTTGTAGCGGTGTTTACTTGCTTTAAAGTTACATCAGAGTCATTGTTCGTGGAGTGTTTACCCCTGTCTACCCCCTGCAGTCTGCAGCATACACAACAAACACACACTAGTACAGCGTGAAGTGCTCTCTAACCCTGCTGTTATCTGATGGAAGTAGTGTTGGTGCTTGTCAGCACTGGAGAGAGGAAATGAAGCCAGAAGCAGTGTGTGGGGTTCTGTCCGTGGTGCTGAAAAAAGAGGAAGCTTCTGAATCACTGTGGTTTTTGGGAAGCTGTGAAGTAGGCTGTGTGTGTGTGTGTGTGTGTGTGAGACATCCCCTCAAGAATTTATTTGAAACTTCAAAAAGTCTGACTCGAAACCCATTTCTCAGCAACAACGCGGTGACCTAATTCATGATAAGAATTTAAAATGAGATCTCCCCATCAGTCCCTCTGTTATCTACCTTTCCTCATCCATACCGTCTCAGTTACATTCTCTGTTGCAGCATCCGAGCTCCGTGGACGAGATCAGTCGCAGCCGTCTTCTGTTTTTCTGCTTCATTTGTTTTCGTCCTGAGGGTCAAAACTGCAAATCGGCTTCTAAAGTCTGAAACAAAGAGCGTCAAAAAATAACTTGAAAAAGAAAAACATGTCATTTTTTTGCTGTTTATTGCAGTGAAGAGTGCTGCATTTTAATCTCAAGTAGCTAGTTTGACGCTCATATTTAAGATATTTATGCAGTATGTAAGCTTGGGTTCTGCACAGATGGACCTCAGGAGAGTGATGATCAAATGTAATTTTAGACGTGATTACAGCAGCAGCAGCAGCAAACCTTTGAGACCGCAGTGCTGTTTGTAATATTTGACACGTTTATATGACGAGGAAAAGCAATTGGCACTGCCAATGCTTTCAGTCAAAGGTGACCTTTCCCCAGCTGTCCTTGCAACTACCACTGTTTTCTCCTTAAGAAAGCTGTCCACATTTTCAGCTCCTATTTAATATCGTTTTTCTGCTCGTCCCCTGCAAATGAACCCGTCCTCTGTCCGCGGTAGATAGTGTTGTTGGAGGTGACTGGTTTTCAGTGATCAGCCTGCTGGCTGTTGTGTTTATGAACTCCCAAATGTCACTGGTCACATCTTCAGGGATCATTTCATCCATCACTCAGAGGTTGCTTACTCAGAGGCAGGCATGCATGAGGAGAAACAAACAAAACGTTCACCTCATGTCTTCTCCTTTTCTGTCCAATTAACTTTGTTTATCGCATTTTCTTTTCGTTATTCACAACTAAGTGAAGTCTTTCTGAGATAGCCTTAGCGATGTCACAGATTTCAGGGATAATAAGGCCAACGCAGAAAATGATGAGGAAGCAGCAGGCAGAGTTCAATAGTTTAATAATGAAGAACAAAAATGCAGCTGGTCCGGCAGGCGGGTTACAAAAGGCCAATCCACAAAGTAAAATCACGAGGAGAAAACTTGCACTAGAAAACACTGGATTCAGATAAGGGTGAAACACTACACATGAGGAGCGACGACAGACTGACAATGAAACAGAGGAAACACACAGACTAAATACACAAGGAGAGCAGGATGATGAGACACAGGTGGAACAAATCAGGGCGGGGCTGACAATCACAAAGGCGGGAAAACCAAGGCCTATTGAAAGAGGCTGGGACACGGGTCGTGGGGTATGGGGTATAACACATCCGCAGTGGAACTGGAGCTGCGGTTGTGCGTTGCTATTGGCTCAATTTCGCCGAGTGCAGACCAGATTTTACTGTGCACCTGTTGTACCCAAAAGATATGACGCATTGATGCCGCGTGACATCTCCTCTTTTCACCGTCCTTGGGGAAAAAACAAAGACAGGAGGTAAAACCAAACAAGACACAAGAGGAGTGAAAAACTAAATGAATGAATGAAACAAGGAATATAACAAAATCCTAGAGACCTAGAAACCAAAATCCTTCAGGCAAATCAGAACTAATACAAGCTACTAAAAGGTGTAACATAAGAAAGTCTAAAGTCTTAACAAAAAAGTCCAAGGACCTCGGGGAACAGAGCCAGACCGTGACAAGCAATGTATAAATGCAAAATGCATAAGTGAAAATGACACATATTTTACATATAGGAGTTATGGTGCATATCCACAGCCTCCGTCCTTTCCACGATTCCTATTCATTGTCGAAATTTCAAATGTTGGCAGAAACACATTTTAGATTTTTCATAATATAAAAGAAGGAAGTTTCCAAACGAGCCGCCATGTTGGTTCCGGTTTGAAAGCTGGGAGCAGCAGCCCACGACGGAAAGCGTTCGTCCAATCAGATGCATTGTGTCTAGTGGCAGCCCATCAAGTGTCCAATGCTGGGAAGCGAGGCGATAAAAAACTTCCCTGTGGACACGCACCATTATGATGTTATGGTATGTGTCCACATAGCCTCCGTCCTTTCCATGCTTCCCATTCATTGTCTATGTTAGCAGCTATGCAATGCATTCTGGTAGCGCGGCGGTGCGATTTGTGAGTAGGGGCGTCACGTTGCCCGCTCCTCATATGCATTAAGTTGAGGTCTAGGCTACTTTATGCAAATCATGGGCGTCCAGCGTGACTCGCCGCGCCTCTGGAAACTCCCTAGAAACTTTTAAACTAACAGTTGTTGATCTAAAATAGAGAGATTCAGCAACTGCATGACTTATTTCTCGCATAAAATGTTTTCAGTTAACTATTTTTGTGATATAAGAGAAGAAAGTTTTCAAACGAGCTGCCATGTTGGTTCCAGGTTAAAAAGCTGGGATGGGAGCAGCAGCCCACGAGGGAAAGCTTTTGTCCAATCAGGTGCTGAGTGTCTTTTGTCTTATATGGCAGCCCATCAAGCGTCCAATGCTGGGAAGCGAGGAGATCCCTCATAATAAAAAAAAAAAAAAAACGCCCTATGGACACATACCATGAGTGTCTTCTCATGTAACTATTGAAAAGCTGCATTGAGTGGCGCCGCCAGCGTGGGCAACAGGGGGTTCAAGTGAAGTGGCCTCTTCCGGGTTTTTTTCAAAAGGCAGCTGACTCATAGAGGAGGTCATCTATAAATTACTACTTCAGACTCTTCAAATTAAGAGAAGACAAAAAGGTGGGAGGGACGGGAGGGACAGCAGAAGAGAGAGCATTGTTCTTTTTATCTGCATTTTTCTCAGATCCAAAAAGAAAAAACTATCTTTCTGTTGCTGTCGTCTTGTCACTAATGATGCTAACTCCCCCCCCCCACACACACACTCACTCCCTCACCCCTACTTCTCTTGACAGAAGAGCAAAACAGAAAGACAGACAGTGCATGCCTTTGGGCTTTGCAGACTATAAGTCATGAAGGCTTCAGATGACACATATAAGATGAATACTGACATGCTGCAGCTGATGATGCCATCTGTAAAGAGACAGATCAGATCAGACAAGTCAGTGATCATTCCTCCAGTAAATATGTCACAGTGAATGTTTACAGCTTCGTGCTGCTGGAGAGGACCATGCTGGTGCTGGTGCTGATGCTGGTGCTGATGCTGCTGCAACAGCATCCTTTAGGGTTATTCCTGTCATAGCAACGTTGCTGTGGCAACAGGCCCATGCACCAGAGAGAAAGAGAGAGAGATTGTGTACTAAAAATATTCCCAATAAGCACTTCTTCAGTCCTCAAAATAAATGATTAGCTTTGTCTTTTGAATTCTATTTTTGTAGCTTCTTGTAGATTATTAATAACATCTTTTTTTTTTTTTTTTTTTAATAATTCATCTTCGACAAAAAAAACCCAGTGTTGTTTTAGAGCTGCATGCAGAGAGGCGCGTTGGTCAAGAAGCTTGTAGGAATTATAACAGTGAGTGCACGACGCAGCTTCTTCAGGTGTCCTGCAGCGCGATGGATCCGAGGATCATCACCTGGAGGTCGGATCCGGTTGGTGCTGATGCTGGGCAGAGGTATGATGGATAATGATGGATGATGTCAGTGGATTATTGGTGCCGGATGCTCTGCAGGAGAAGCGAGGGTATATCACACTGTGAGATGGTTTTATTGTTATTTTTCACCTGAGATGCATTTATGAAATAAATAGCTGCAGGTACAGATGGACAGACGGAGGAAGCAAACAACGTGCATGCGCTCTGACCAGTTTGATAAGCGCGCCTAAAAACTGCTGAGATACGCAGAAATGCCTGCATGTGTGTTTATTTATATATATACACTGTAAAAAATAACATTTTTTTTCAAGAAATTTTACATTTTTTGTCTGTATTTCAAAATTACAGAAAAAAATGTACAATAATTAACTTTTTATTGAAATGTGTCGTGTTTTAACACAAAAAATCTGTATAAATGGAATGCATTAAATATCTGTTTTTTAACAGCTTTTGAATGCTAATTTTAACAAAACTAACCTTAAAAATAAAATATTCTTTACAGATAAAAGTAGAAGGATTTTCTATAATTTTTACAAAAAAATATGTTTGTTATACCAATATATCACTGTCAAAAATCATAAAAATACTGTTATTAATCTATTTAAAACTGTATAATTGCAAGAAGATATATGCCTAAAGACAGAAATATTTTGTCATTTTGCATAATTTAACCACTACTTTACATACATAAACTGAAAAAACATACAATATACTGTACTTTCTGCATTATGGCTAAAAAGGTTACTGGAAGTTGGTTATTAATTTTATTCATGGACAATAGTGCTGCTAACGACTGTCATTGTTGATTCATTCTCTAATATTTTGGTTCTCATTTCCAATTTGACTTATTGAAATTACTTGTTCTGTGCAACCAACACTTCAAAACCCAAAGACCTGCAATTTACAACTAATTTCTTTTTAAATAATATTTCTTTTTATTATTTTTCTAATATTTTCTAATAACTTTTCTGCCCTTTGATGACTCATCTCAGCTCTAAAGAACAGATTAGATTTTATTAGATCTAAATGCCAGAGAAGGGTTATAAATGTTGATCACAATTTCTTAAATCCCAAGGTGATGTCTTTCTATTGCTATTCCAAAAGATATTCAGTTTATAAGACAAATCAGAAAATATTCATATTTTAGAAGCCACAACCAGTGAATTTTCAGCATTTTTGTTGAATGAATTGAATTTAAAATGTTCTTCTTTTTTTTTTAAATAGTACATTTCTGTCAATTGACTAATCGATTAATAGACAATTTCTTAAATCCCAAAGTGATGTCTTTTTTTTGCTTATCTTGTCCAACCAACAGTCCTTAACCAAAATATATTCAGATTACTATCACATAAGACAAATATAACCAGAAAATATTCCTATTTTAGATCCCACTACCAGTGAATTTTCAGTATTTTTGCTTAAAGCTGCAGGGGGTAGAAATGGAGCAAATATGATTTTAAAAAGTTATTTTTATAAAACAGTCACTATATCCATGAGACAGGTAATCTGAAAAAAAAAACACGTGTCTCTGTGTCCTCCGGTGCTCTAGTGTCCTCCGGTGCCCCTAATGCCATCTGCAAGATTTCACAGACCGGAGGAAAACAACCAGTCATAGCCAAGCTGGAGTCTGCTCTCCAGCTGCCATCTCTGAGAGCCAGCTGTCAATCACTCTCGTACTCCAATCAAACAGTCAAACTAGGCAGCGCTGATCAAATATGAATCAATATTATGTTACTGTAATGCCTATTTCTCTCCTCAAATGTTCTCAGAAACATCTTGTAGTGTACTGTTTAGCTGTAAAATGAGAAAGTTTGTGACCCGGCAGCCATATTGAGATAAGTTGAGGAAATACCAAGCACCGCCCACCAACTGGAGCACAGCCAATAGGAATGCTCTCTCTCTCTGAAATGACCTGTCATTGGCCAAAGTCTCCCGTCACGGGCTAGATTTATTTAAAGCCTGAAAACAGAGCCATGAGGAGGTGCGGAAGTCTAGTTTTCTCTCAGAACACTTGAATTACAATATGCTGAAAGGTTATTGTGGAATTTTTGCCCAATGATGCCAAAAACGTTCTGCCTGCTGCAGCTTTAAAGGAACAGTGTGTAACATTTCGGGGGGATCTATTAGCAGAAATGGAATCTAAAATATAAAGCGTTTGATTTTAGGGCTGCAACTAACAATTATCATGTCATTGCTTGTTTGGTCCGACCAACAATCCAAAACCCAAATATATTCACCATCACTAAGAAAAGCAGCAAATCCTCACAACTGAGAAGCTGGAAATGTTAGGTTATTAATCGATTCATTTTCTGTTGATCTACTAATTGATTGATCAAGTTGTTTCAGCTCTATTCACTATGTTACGATTAACATCAAACTCCCTGGTTTTACTTAAACTTGTTTTGCATTCAGAGCAACAGGTCTTTTTCTCTGGTGTTGATGAACACAAAGTGAGCTGATCTGATAAAAGCAGGCCTGTTTCAGAGCTGCAAGATGATTACAGTACACTCGCAGAACTTTTGCAGAATTTGTCATTTTAAAAGATCTAATTACTCCAAGAGCGCCTTGTTGCCTGAAACTCCGATGTGACAGTCAGTATGACTAATGTCAGACCTCCTCTGCTAGTAATTGTGTGCTCAACAGGAGCTGATTAAGGGTCATTACTTGCACCATTATATGCGTGTGTGTTTGTGGGTGTGTGTGGGTGTGAGGGGTGAGACACAGAGACAGACAGAGAGCAATCTGTAGGACCCTCATATGTGACAGGAGCTCTCAGTTGAAGAGCCCATCTCTGCCCTGCTGCTGGCCAGATGTGACAGCTGTTTTCAGATCTCATCGCCGAGGATTTCTGTCTCGGTGTTTCATCTCCGAAGGGTTTCCTCCACTCTCTGGTGTAGCTTTAGCATCGTGCAGACCTGAAATAGCTGCACACAGAAGAATGTCTGTGCATCCAACAACCCACACTGCCTTTTCCTTCCCACTGTGAACCTTTCAGCCACATGTTGGGATTACTGCAGCAGCAGGATCACAGCCTCACAGGCTTTCAAACCTTCCTCAAATTCATCTCTTTTCATTTTTGTACCTGTCTGCACTCTCTCCTGCTGGCAGCACTGTGAGGACTATAATAGTGTAAAGATTTTTGGTGTGTTGCCAAGCTACTGTATGAGTTATTCTCTCTGACTGACTCTCTTCCTTCTGTGCTTTGCTCTGTCTGACAAATTACCATCCAACATGTTCTGTTGTTGCACAATTCATCCTTTTTGTTTTTTCAAATTGCAAATTGAAATATTTCTTCATCCACAAGAAAGTAAATCTTTTCAGAAACATATTTTAGTCTACTGTTTAGCTGTAAAATGAGCAAGTCAAGGCAAGTCTATTTTATTTGTATAGGAACAGAGGAGGGATCCCCCTTCCAGGATGGACAATCTATACAATCTATTTGATTCATGTACATAGACACAACTTTCCCTTTTTTTCGGGACGCTCAGCATGACTTTCAACAATGTATTTTTCGTGCGTTGAATGTCCAGCAACACGTAACACGGGTCAATTTCCGCTCCAGTCTTTTCAAAATAAAACTACTTAGTTAGGCTTAGGAAAAGATTGACTACTACTAAAATAATAATCATGTAGGCTTTCAGTTTAAAATTTTCCATTTTCCCTTTTGATTTTAATTCTGGCTGAAATGATCCTCCATAGAGAACAGCTGCTCTTTGGCTCCTACGGTTTACGCTGCGTGACGTAACCCCGTCTAGTAATTGGGGAACAAAATCAGAGAGAGATAATTATCAAACTCTCCTCAGGCAGATGATTAGAAGAACAACATTATGAATATTCACGCTGTGTAAAAACGTTATACTTCAAAAACTGTACGGAAAAACATCTGCGTGTGCCTCTTTCCGATTGTGCTGCTGATTCCTGTGTGACAGCTTCTCTCCTTCTCTTCCCCGTCAGGGTGCAGGTGGAGTTTTATGTGAATGAAAACACCTTCAAGGAGCGTCTGAAGCTTTTCTTCATCAAAAACCAAAGGTCAAGTAAGTGGACGGTGCAGGACTTCTTCTCACGTCCCTGAATTGGCTGTTGCATAATTGAAAGGGTCCATTCAAAGTTAGTGCCTAATGACACCCAGATGAATACAGAAAAACACTTGTTTTGCTTAGCAACCGCTGTGCACGCTTACTGTAAATGTACACACTGATGTTGCTTATGAGTCACAATAAATCTCAGTTTTTGCTGCAGTGTCTCACTGTTTTGTAGTGAGCATTTCTTTGGTCCCTCTTTCGCCTTCAGGTCTTCGGATTCGTGTGTTTAACTTCTCCCTGAAGCTGCTCACCTGTCTGCTGTACATCATCCGGGTGGTGACAGATAACCCCGGTCAGGCCGCCAGCAGCAGTCACAGCACAGGACAGCAGAACAATCCCAGTGGCAACAACAAATGGTTCGTTCACACTGAGAGAAAAGATTTATTTAAGAACAACGAAAACAACAGAGGAACTAATGATAGATTATTGAAAGAAAGACAATAAAAAGTCAAGTCAAGTCTATTTTTATAGCCCTATATAATACCACGGTATACCTTGAAACCGGTATACGTTACAAGCCTCCCTCTACGTTGATTAACTTTTCATTCTGTTTTGTTCCTCACTAATCTGTAGCGTTGACTGCCCGTGGAACGGATCAGTGCAGGTTAACTGGTAAGCAGCAGCAGAAGGTGTGATTTGTGTTAATGGGGTCAAATTAGTAGGAAATTATTATGTAGCCTGTGGTGAGAGCAACACTCTGTGAGTGCTCTTTCGGCTCTTTGTACCTCGTTTCCTGCACTCGCCTAATTATTTAACCCGGCATGAGATCAATGCTGGACATGCTCCATTTATTATCTCTTACTTTATTAATAACCATCTGAAGATATAATGACAGCGTAATCATCTACAACTCTCATTCTGACTGTGTGTATCTTGCTGATGGTATAAAACCAGATGATAATGCATTTTCTTGACTGATGTGCAGGATATTTATTGTTAATTAAAAAGTTGCTGTTGTGTCTGACAGGGAGTTGATCTTTTGGGTGGACAGAAAAGTTCCTGTCTGGGCCATTCAAGTGAGTCACAACATAATAAGAATATGAATCAATTAAAACTAACTTTTTGTAAACAGAAGTACATGACTTCACTGTGAAAACATGTGGGTTTCCTCCTCAGAGGGTTATTTTCTAAAATGCCATTCTGCTGTAAATAATTTATGAGCTTGTGTTTTCCCTGTGTTGGTTTGTGCAGGTGATTGTAGCCATCATTAGTTTCCTGGAGACCATGTTACTGATGTATCTGAGCTACAAGGTAAGACACAAAATAAAGACACAGAGACTTGAAGCACGTCAGTAATACAGTCTGTGCAATTATTAGTCACTTACAGTCTGCGAGATTGACAATCCATAAGTGGCGCATAATTAGCCCCAGTCATTTGTCACGGCTACATTAAGGATCGGCGGTAATTACAGGATCTGGTGGAGGTGAAGGATTAAGTGGTCGTGGAAAGTGACAGACTACAATTAAGATCTGCATCTCTGCAGTGACTCACTGTCTATTGTGTGCTCACAGGTGAAACTGTTAAAATGTCTGTGCATGGTTTTTTTTTGTATTATTATTTTAGGGGAACATTTGGGAGCAGATATTCCAGGTGTCATTTCTTTTGGAGATGATCAACACAGTTCCCTTCATCATTACGGTAAAGCTTTCACCATGGAAACACTGAAATACTCATTATCTTTCCTATCTCCTGGTAATACTTTTAACATGCCTACTGCAGACAGCAGTAATGTCGAGCACTCTGTTTTACTTTTTCATATTTTTTTTTTCACTGTTAGCCTTCAACAATAGAGGACAAAAGTATTGCTGAGAGTCAGCTTAATGGACACAGAAAAGAGAAGAATAAGCATTTAGACAGCTAGAAACTAGAGACTGTACCTCTGTGCCACAGTTGTTTTATGTGTTAAGTGTTATAATAGCAGGTTGTGATGTTTGACAGGTGAAACATTTACGCTACAAGACATATTTCCCATTAGTGTGGAGTTTTTAGCCACAATTAGTGCTAATTAGCAAAAGGTGGTTAACATGGTTAACATTTTACCTGCTAAATATCATGTAGCACGTCAGCATTGACATTGTGAGCATGGTACATAGACTGTATATAAGAAGTGAACGTAGTAACCGTGACGTCACCCATTGGTTTGTGCACTGCCGTTTTGAAGACTCGAGTTTGGCATTTTGGCCATCGCCATCTTGGTTTTTGACCGTTGCCATCTTGTTTTTTGCAACCAGAAGTGAAAAAGTATTGAAAAAGACATTTTCAGGCGACCAAAAAGGTTATAATTAACTTTGATGGACTGAAAAAACACTGTAAAATGGCTAAAGCTGTAATACGAAAACACAGACAACTCCCAGACCGAACAACGCCGTGGTAGCAACCTGTCAATCCCAAGGTAGCCCCGCCCTAAAGCATCCCCTGCTTTATGGTCTATTTTACTCTAAATGGGACCAGAATTTACTGAATGAACATCATGCTGTATTGAAGAAGACTTGAAACTAGCGATTGAGACCATAAACTCATGTTTACAACGTTTACTGAGGTAATAAATCAAGTGAGAAGTAGGCTCATTTTCTCATAGACTTCTATACAGTCAGACTTCTTTTTGCAACCAGAGGAGTCGCCCCCTGCTGGCTGTTAGAAAGAATGCAAGGTTAAGACACTTCACTTTTCAGACCCGGAGGTAGCCCACTGATCCATACAGTATTTCCCATAGGTGTGCGGTTTGCAATGTGTGATTGAAGGAAACGTTGAAATGAAACTGAATGAAACGTCATCTGTTTGAAATGTCTCACTTTGTCCTCAGATCTTCTGGCCCTCAATAAGAAACATCTTCATTCCCGTATTTCTCAACTGCTGGCTGGCCAAGTGCGCTTTGGAGAACATGATCGTGAGTGAAGCGCATTAACGTAATTGTTTCTGTTAATGTCTTGTTTTCAATCAACATTTTAATGACTTTGTTCAGGCAGAGACACTTCATGCTCGCAGTCGTACTGCGGCTGCTGACAACAACACGTCTCTCCTGCTTTGGTTCTGCTCTGATAGTGTGCACCCCGGAGGTTTTTCCTCTGGGGGAATTACATTCAACATTTTCTGCATTTTATCATGTTGCTCTGTATTCCTCATCTGTAGCAGGAAGCATCTTAAGAGCAGAAGCATAATGTTATCTCATATCTAACTAATGATGTGAGATTCCTGACAGAACTGACATCTATGATCTAGAAAAAACATTTGACGGATGAAGTTGATATCTTTCTTTTATATGAGACGAGTAGAGTTTTTAACTTCAAATGTTAAATTCTGCTGTTGTTATAGAATGATGTCCACAGAGCGATCCAGAGGACCAACTCAGCCATGTTCAACCAGGTCCTCATTCTCATCTGCACCCTGCTCTGCCTGGTCTTCACTGGGTGAGGCTGCTTCTTCAACGACTTTTTTTTAGCTGTTCATAAGGTCCTTTCTGTGGTGGTGTATTGTCTTTTATTCAGTTATAACGTACGTTGTATTTATCTGTATCAACACCTCAATAAGAAATGTATGTTTTAAACTTTTGTATTTTATTGCATTACATTGTAATGATAATGTATAGCTTAACATCAGATAGCGATTAGCCAATCTGATCATCATCAAAGCAATGAGGAAAATTGGTGACACTTTAATTTATCAGGTCCATAAATTCCTAATAATTTGCTAGGAAGTTTCCTGGAACGAAAGAGTTATGTAATTTGGTATTAATTAAAGAAAAAAACATAGCGGTACACTTCCAATTAATTCCAAAAATGCTAAGCTAGCTTGAGAGCGAGAGAGAGCAGCCGTGATTGAGTGAGGGAGAGCGTGAATGAAGAGAGGGAGCGGCGTTAGCTAGGACAAAGCAGTGAATCATCAGAGAAATAAAACAATTTGTTCCAATTTTTTCATGCCGCTTACGTTCTAAAGCACAAATAAACACACACAGGCCCGTCCACACCTGCTTCTGGCTTCATTATTTTTTTAATTGCTGTATTTGAAGCCTTTTTGTTCTTGCTGCTTTATGTGAACATTACATGGTTGTGATAAATGTGGTCATTGTGTGTGTTTGTATTCATGTTTCTCTAACCTGTCCTGTGCAGCACATGTGGAATCCAGCACCTGGAGCGAGCCGGCAAAAACCTCTCCCTCTTCAACTCCTTCTACTTCTGCATCGTCACCTTCTCCACCGTCGGCTTCGGAGACGTCACTCCACGCATCTGGCCCTCCCAGCTGCTGGTGGTCATCATGATCTGTGTGGCTCTGGTGGTGCTGCCTCTGCAGGTAGGACGATGAATCTCCTAATCTCCTGAATGTTCCTTTATTGAGTTTCACTCAGTTTACTAGCCGTGTGTTAGTTTGAGGAGCTGATGTACCTGTGGATGGAGAGACAGAAGTCTGGAGGGAATTACAGCCGCCACAGAGCTCAGACAGAGAAACACGTCGTACTGTGTGTCAGCGCACTCAAGATAGACCTGCTCATGGATTTCCTCAACGAATTCTACGCCCATCCCAGACTGCAGGTACAAAACAACACATTATAGTGCAGTTTTATACTCTAGAGTACACATATAGGATGTGATAAAGGTCTGCATGGGGCGTTTCTAAAGAATATTTAAAGGGATTATGATTCAGATAAGACATTAGACATCTTCATGGTTATTTGTGCATTCCACCGTGTATACTAAAGTGCTTCTTGTGTGATCTTAAAGGATTACTATGTGGTGATACTGTGTCCGAGTGAGATGGACCTCCAGGTGCGGAGAGTGCTGCAGATCCCTCTGTGGTCTCAAAGGGTCATCTATCTGCAAGGATCTGTTCTCAAAGACCAGGACCTGCTAAGAGCCAAGTAAGTGACACTTAAACTTTGGTCCGTCTGTCTCTCTGTCTGTCTGTCTATCTGTCTTTCGGTTGGTCCAACACTTTGGTCCAGACTAAAATATCTTGGTTAGATTACCATGACATTATGGTCCACAGAGGATGAGGCGTACTAACTTTGGTGATCCCCTGATTTCTCTTCTAGCAACACCAGCAAGTCAAAAGTTACACTTAAACAGTTAAATATATCTCAAGATGTATGACTATATGTATAGACTTTTATTTTTTCCAGAGGATGTATCCTTTTTTTTTTAATCCATCATCTTTTTTTTTATTTAATACATTTTTTTTTTTTTTTTTTAAGCAGTTACAGATAATGGATGGATGATAGATATTCCTGACTCTTCAGGAACATATAAACAACTTCACGGATTCCTTTGGTCGTCAATCTGTCCATGCAGCATGCACTAGCTGCACAGCTTTGACTCAGATCAAATTGTCTATAGTGGATGCTTTTTTTTATATTTTGCATTTTAGGCAGATATAAATAATTGCCACAAACATCACTACGATATGAAACTCTATTGTTCTTCCATTCCTTAATGCCGCCCAAATAATCTCTCATTGCTTTCTCAGTAAATATGCTCATCAGAGCTATTGTGTTGCCTCATGCTGAGACAACATTGTTATTATTTATTCAAGCTATACCCATTTATTTTGAGACTCGGCTCTTAAATGGACCACTTTCTCTGAGGAAAGCAGACATGATCTGTCTCAAATTCTTCTGAAAAATTCAACTGATTTTACACAAACACGTCAGTCTCAAGTCTAAGAAAATAACCCTGGCGATGTCATCAGAAACCCTGCATTATTAACTTAATTAATTAATTCACTTATTATTTTTTTATTTGAAAGTATAATTTATTTATTTATTTATTTATTTCATTACTAACTTAAGATGTATCAGGTGCTAAAAGTAAGTTTTTTTTGTCCATTGGATTTTTAATTTTTTTTTTAATTTCTTTTATGCAATACTACAACAATAAAAAGCATTAAATAGCGTGCCAAAAACACATAATAGCCCTGTGCAACAGTGGGACCATAATGTATGGAACACCTTATACCAAACACCAAAGTATTACTTTGATCAAATCGGTTATATAACTTCACTGTAAACATTTGGCAGGGATGTGATGGAGCAATTAGAAAGTAGAGGACCGGGTGTGTGTCACGCTTACATCCTGCTTCTGGCACCGTTTCATATCCTCCCACACTTGTTTTGCATTCTGCACTCTCCTGTCTGTGCTAATCATATGCAAAACAGCTCCACACGTACAGCACATATACAGTGCAGATTGTGTGTTTGTCTATATGCAGCAACTTAAATAATAAATCAAAGGATGTTGTCTGCTGTCTCTTCTGACTGGTCAAAGGTTATTTGCTGACTCTTTTTTTGTGGCAGGGTTCATGATTCTTTCCCTGCTGTTTGTATTTGAGTAATTTACCTTTGTTTTTCATTCATTTTGACTTTGTTCTATTATTTGTCGACTTGTCTCGTGGCTGCAGAATGGACGACGCGGAGGCTTGTTTCATTCTGAGCAGCCGTAACGAGGTGGATCGCATGGCTGCGGTGAGAACAGCCACAATAACTCTACCAATTATGAGTTGCCATTCGCTTGTTTACAAAAACTCAAGTCATTAATGCTGTCAGTCACAAAGACAATTACCAATTAATTAAAGGAGATTACTTTGACTGTTTTCCCTCAGGACCATCAGACCATCCTGAGAGCCTGGGCAGTGAAGGACTTTGCTCCGAATTGCCCCCTTTATGTCCAGATACTCAAACCTGAAAATAAGTTCCATGTGAAATTTGCAGGTGAGAGTTTTTGTAAACTGTCTGTGAAACGTTTATTCTCTTCCTGGAGCGTTAGATGAGAAAATCGATACCACTCTCATCCGCTAAAACAAGCTCTATAGTCTTATAGAGTCTTTCAGTTTTTAGTTTTGCCCCTCCAGCCTGCAACTTTTCTATTTCTAATCACTCTCAGCTCTCTCATAACATCATTTTTGGCTGACTGAAATGTTAGCGACTAGCTGGTGTACACACAGTGAAGCACACTAAGATCATCGACTCTCAGCTCCAGCTAGCTTTATACTTAAGGGACGGATGAGAGAGAGGTATTGTTCTTTCCATCTAACTCTCGGTCAGAAATCAAAGATATTTACCAAAATGACAAACTATTCCTGTAAAATTTGTTTTCCACTTATAAAGCACCATTCCTGTGTAACACATAACTTCTACTGCTTGCTACAGATCATGTTGTGTGTGAGGAGGAGTTCAAGTACGCCATGTTGGCCCTCAACTGTGTGTGTCCTGCCACCTCCACCTTGGTCACGCTCCTTGTGCACACCTCACGCGGACGGTCAGTAGCCTAATCTTCCCCCTCGGGCTTTTTGATTCATCTTTAGTGAAAGTTCTTCACATGTTCAAGTCTGCTGATGTACTGTATATTGATGTGTCCATGGAACTGGCACAGAGAGGCGACTAAGCCCGAGGAAAGACAAAAGTCCTAGTTCGTTGTGAAGAACGGCAGGAAGTAAAGAGAGTGCATTGAAGCAAAAAAGGAGAACAGGCGGCACCGAAATGGATTTTTTTAGGATGTGCTCTTTGTGAAACAGTGTGAAAAGCTCTCCAGTGGAGAATGATTTTTCACAGCATGCAAACGGATCACTTTTAAAAGCTAATGTCAATGACTGAGGGAAACCGCGTTAAAGGGGAACCAGAGGGCTGTAGCACTTACTGTGTTTCTGACAACTCTTTAGAAAGTGAAGCTTTTTGTCTTTTTATTAGACGAACAGGCTTTGAGATTGCAAACATTAATACAAAAAGGTGTATATGAATGTCTATTATAGTTGTCTGACTGTGTATGAGGGAGTATGTTTATGCAAATGTGTGTTTGCATTGCATGTGTGGGCGTCTTTGAGTGCACGAGATGAAAGAGCAGTGAGTGTGTGACATTTCTGGGGTTCACTTAGCAGAAATGGAATATAATATTCATAACTATGTTTTTTTGTTGTTTTCGAGGAATTAATTGGAACCAGGTCATACTAGCTTGTCGTGAAGGAGGCTAAATAACGCTCCTACTTGCTGAATTTTGGCGAGGCAAAACTGTCATGGTCATTTTCAAAGGGGTCCCTTGACCTCTGACCTCAAGATATGTGAATGAAAATGGGTTCTATGGGTACCCATGAGTCTCCCCTTTACAGACATGCCCACTTTATGATAATCACATGCAGTTTGGGGCGAGTCATAGTCAAGTCAGCACACTGACACACTGACAGCTGTTGTTGCCTGTTGGGCTGCAGTTTACCATGTTATGATTTGAGCATATTTGTTATGCTAAATGCAGTACCTGTGAGGGTTTCTGGACAATATTTGTCATTGTTTTGTGTTGTTAATTGATTTCCAATAATAAATATATACATACATTTGCATAAAGCAGCATATTTACCCACTCTGGTGTTGATAAGAGTATTAAATACTTGACAAATCTCCCTTTAAGGTACATTTTGAACAGATAATAAATGTGTGATTAATTTGCAATTCATCCCTAGTGAATATGAATAAATATAAGAAGCAAGTATGTAAACTGCTACCTCAGGGTTGTTCTGAGCACAGAGCATTAAACTCAAAATGTTTGAGCAATTACCGTAATTACTTGAAGGCATCAACGGGCATTTTAGAGTAAAATCGAGTGACTGACACATGGATCAAATTGTCTGCTTTCACCAGAGAACCCAGGAGACGCAGGGCGGGAGACCTTGAGGGTCTGGAGGGATGAAAGGAGAGGAGATGGAGAGTTTTGCGAAGAACGATAATGATTGATCCTGAATAGATCAAGTATAGATCTAGATAGTTAAAAATTGCATATTATATATATTAGTATATGTGGAAAATCCCTAACACTTTAAAAGGTATCAGGTTTACTATGTTTATTTGTGTTTTCCCTGAATGGATGCAGAGAAGGACAGCAGTCTCCGGAGCAGTGGCAGAGGATGTACGGATGTTGCTCCGGCAACGAGGTCTACCACATCCGAGTCTGTGACAGCAAGTTCTTTGGAGAGTACAACGGCAAAAGCTTTACATACGCCTCGTTTCATGCTCACAAGAAGTGAGTTGACATGTAAACTAAAGCATCTTCTTCAGATACTGACAGGTTGAAAATATACCGAGACATTTGCGGGCAGGGATGGAAGAAGTATTTAGATATTTTACTTCAGTGAAAATAACAATACCACAGTTTAGAAATACTCTGTTCCAATTAAAAGTCCTGCATTCAAAAATGTTTGTAAGTAAAAGCATATAGTATATTTACTTAGTTACTTTCCACCACTGTTTACAGGGGTTGTTACATATTTTGTTAGTTTTTTTTTGTCTGTTAGACCTGGTATTGTCTTGTCAAGTACAGCAGCAGTGCACTACTGTTCTTTTGGTTCATCCAACTTAATTTTATACAGATAAATAAATGCAAAAAGAACATCTAACTTTTGATTATACTGTAAGTGTTTTTTTGTGTACTTAAAAAGTGATGTCAGATATTTAGCACATTACAAAAACATTTTTTTCAGCTTACTGCTACAAAATTTGAATACCAAATTTTAGTAAGTATCATAAACGTGTGTTTGCCACAGAGCTTATTTTCTGCAATGATCCAAAACCCAATGGAACAATCCCATTGGCTTTTTGTCGAGGCAACCAGTGTGATGCTAACTTCCTGGTTGTCCTACAAAAATACGTCATCCTTGGAGCGCTCTATACCACTGAAGTGTATATCCCAAAATGTTGAACAACTCCTTTAAGCCTCAAGTATGATTTATTAGCTTTAAAGTCTCATGTTTTTATGGATTTAATTGTAATGTGTTGTCAGATATTTTCCTCAAGTGTACGCTAACAGCAGGTATGCAATGTGCAGGTACGGCGTGTGTCTGATCGGTATAAAGAGGGAGGACAACAAGAGCATCCTGCTGAACCCTGGCCCGCGCCACATCATGGCTGCCACAGACACCTGCTACTACATCAACATCACCAAGGAGGAGAACTCGGCCTTCATCTTCAACCAGGAGGAGAAGAAGGGCCGCCCTACCGGGGGACTCTTCGACGGACCCTCGCAGCTTCCCGTTCACAGCATCATTGCTAGCATGGGTGAGAGAGAGAGTGTGATAAACTGCTCTTGTTCATGACAGAGGTCTGGAGGTATTGATGAATTTGATGGCTGGCTCCTTATGTGGGATTTAACTCACAGGCACCGTTGCCATGGATCTTCAGAATACGGGTCCACCTGACGTCTCAGTTGCTAAACTGGTCCCACCTGCGGTGAACGGAACAGGGGGCCGCCGGCCGAGCATCGCTCCAGTTCAGGAGATCGCCGACTCCTCCTCAATCCTGCCGTGCGACCTTCTCAGCGACCAATCAGAAGATGACTCCGTCTTTACAGACGAGAAAGGCCACTCATTAACTGAGTAAGGTTTCTGTGTCTCTGTGTGTACATTAATACCCATTCCTTAAAAGGGATAGGTCGGGTGTTTTGAAGTGGGGTTGTCTGAGGTACTTATCCACAGTCGATGTATTACCTACAGTAGATGCTTCTCCAAAACTGGAGGCACGCTGACCGTCATCTACTGTAGGTAATACACTGACACCCAAAACACCCAAACTATCCCTTTAAAAACCAAACTACAAGGAGGCAGAGCAAATAACAGTCTATAAAATAATATTAAAAAATGTTATTTAGAAAAAAAGAGTACTCGAATGTCCTACTCAAGCATAAGTATTAAACAGAAGTTACCTGACTTAAATATTACTGAGGTAGAAGTTAGATTTCTTGTGCTGGAAACTACTTCCGTAAGTAAAACTACAGATGTAGTTTCTTAAGATTACTTTTTTATCTCTTAGTATAATGACCTTGGAATTGTCTTTAGGTTAAACTAGTGCTTGTAATTTATTATTATTGTATTATTTCTTCTTATTATTATTATTATTTAGTATTATATGTTACTTTATACTCCTACTTCGCAACAGTTCAGAGGAAAATACTGTGGTTTTACTCCGCACTACATTTACTCAAGAGCTGATTTAATGTTACGTTTTTACACATGACATAAGATCTGTTTATAGAATTCGATCCATTGTTAGTTAAATTCATTCAATTAATTAGATTCATTAAACTGTTAAGTGGTTCAAATCAGCTCAATCGCAGACTGCAACAGTAACTAACATACTACTTATCAATGCTTATGATTGAATATACAATTATAACCTACATAGAGGGACCTTTTTCTGCGCAAGTACTTTTACTTTCGATCTTTTAGCTTTTGCATAATAGTCAAACTGTCATCATTCAATTAATTAATGCTGTTGCATTTCTGGTTGAGCCTAAAATAATTGAAACCACAGACATTTAATATATGTAAAACCTGAAAAAATGCAAGATGTAAAGCAGACAAACATACATAATCCAATTGAGTCTAGTTTATTTACCATTATGCAACCTCCCAGAATATCCAACCAAATCAAACCAACATGTTTGTCTTACCTGTTGCACTGACAGCTAATTTCCACGGTCTTTTTTTTGTTAGTACAAAAAAATACAACAAGAAAACCATTACACAGTTTGTTTCCTTGAAATGTGTCTTTCATGCTTTTTGGATTTTTGTCGGCAGGTACGTGAAAGGTTATCCCCCTAACTCTCCGTACATCGGGAGCTCGCCCACCTTGTGCCATCTGTTGGCTGAAAAAGCCCCGTTTTGCTGCCTACGACTGGACCAGGTGGGCAGTCGCCGTTCCAACTTAGTCACTCAATTACCGACTGCCTCCATCATCCCTTCCCCTCCGTCTCTCTGTCCTTCACATCATAAAAGCAGAACTAAAACACCTGTTTCTGTGTTCCTTGTGCAGGGTTGCAGGCACAACAGCTTTGAGGACGCTAAGGCTTATGGTTTTAAAAACAAGCTCATCATTGTGTCCGCTGAGACCGCAGGGAACGGCCTTTATAACTTCATAGTGCCTCTCAGAGCTTATTACAGACCCAGGAAAGAACTCAACCCCATTGTCTTGCTGCTGGATAATCCGTACGTTACACACACACACACACGTCCTTTCTTTCAACCTCCACTCTTGTCATTCAACATTTCACGCTGGGAAACATTATGTATGCTAAAAGCTCACGTCAGCAGAGCACTTAGGACAAGGCTGTGGAGGTGGAACTCCATTGTCAAGCCCTGATGTTAGGTTACTGCTCACAGTGACGGTGTGTTTTGAGCGACAAAGAAAAATAAAAACGCTGCGGCGCTCTGTGGCTCCAGACGGTAACCATAGCAACTTGCTTTGCCTTGAACCTGAATGATATATATTGCTACGAGGGGCAAAAAAGATGAAGAAAATGATTTCTTTGGAGAACACCGAGCGGGCTTTCATCGACAGCCCTGATGTGTCCCTTTTCAGCCCCCACATGCCAGCTCTCAGGACTCTCATAGAAACACACACAGAACAATAAACTCTCTGCCCCTCCACCCCCCAGCCCATGCAGCTCTCTCTCCCTCCCTTCCTAGCGCTGTCGCACAAATACAAACGCCCACACACACTTGGATACGTAATTCAAGCATTATGACAGCCTTGGGTCTCTAGTCAGCAGGACTGGGCAGATGCATGAAGTAATGTTCTGTTAGAGGTGGTGGTGGTGGTGGACAGGCAGTAATGAAGCAGCTAAATCTCTCTGAGCTTGCTCAGCACCATAAATCCCTCAGCATGAAGACACACACAAGTAGGCAGCTGGGAGTCCACCGAGGCTCCTGAAACCTCACTACTTACTGTTGTACATCATCACATAGTAAACACTTTCATCCCCAAAGAACATCTACAGTCGAAAATCTTGGATACAAGTGCTGGAGAGCAGCTGCAAACAAAGTTATCAACACATTTTAATTATCAAGTAATACTTTTCATATATTTTGTTTGTTTCCATGTTTTGCCAAACATTTGGCAGTTTTATGTCAAACATAAAAAATAAAATAACATCTATTGCGGCTTCTAAACTAAATGAGTAGCCGCCCACAGATGCCACAACACTTGACCAAAAACTTGACTTGTATATAGACATTTTATTTTATTTATATATTTTATTCTTATTTTATTATTGGTCATTGGTGCTTTTTATATATATACTTATATATTTGTATATACAATAGGGCTGTCAAAGTTAACACGATAATAACTATAACCATAACTATAACCATAACTATAACGCAAATTTGTTTTAATGCCACTAATTTCTTTAACGCATTAATACAATCATTCTTCCAGGTTTTAAAGCTAGAGTGAAAATCCTGGCATCATATAAAACTAGAAAACATAAAGAATCCATTGGTACCAACCATGTCATACTAGCTTGTCAGGAAAGAGGCTAAATGACACTCAAACGAAAAACTGGCATGGTCATTTTCAAAAGGGTCCCTTGACCTCTGACCTCAAGATATGTGAATGAAAATGCGTTCTATGGGTACCCACGAGTCTCCCCTTTACAGACATGCCCGCATTGTTCTATGTTCTCATCCAAACTCGTGACATACCGCCCATTGCTTGGCGTCACGCCCCTATATATATATATATATATATAATCCAGCTCCTCTTAAATCATTTTATATATACAGTAATGGTTACAGACTCTCCACCATCCTACACTCATATTTTGTAATTAATTTGCCAAAAAAAGAGACGAAATGCACAATAAACAAAGTTAAAAATGAATTTGACTGACAGCATTATTATACTCTTTTTTAATTGTCTGTAGATATTGCGATAATATCATTATTGTGAATTAACTTGGCCATGATAATTGTGTTGTGAAAATCCAATTAAAACAACTCTATCTATTGTAGGTAGCCGCTCATAGACACATATAACATTAGACATAATCAACACGCTGTCCTTTGGTTAGTTACTCACTGTCTGATGATCCGCAGTGGTTGGGCTGGTCCTGGGCTTGTTTGAATGGTGAAGTAGAGTTGCTGTGGTTGACTGTAGCATCATAAATCAAGACAAACATTCCCCAAAATAAACGTTAACAGTTTAAATCAGTGGGGAACTAAACAAATTCAAGACTGTGAAGACTGTATCCTCATGGTGTCTTCCTAAGTCCACTAATTTCAGCACACCTGTTTTCAATGAGAGCTCCCTGAGATGCGAGGTCAGGTGACCTGTGTGCACCAATAACTACCACTAGGTGCTGTCAAACTATTTACACTGAGATAATTAAAAATAATAAGACATTATAAAAGCTTGCTCAAAATTACACAATGGCAAACATATTTACATTTACTCAACATGATTGCAAGAACGTGTTTTTTCACTCACATTCAAGGCTTTCTCAGAGTCAATTTGAATGTTTCTCGTGTGATAATAGTCAACTCAGTCTTTCTGTATCATCCATGTTTAAAAGAATCAATTTTTTTTGTCTTTTTTAGGGGGGTACAGAGGGTCTTTAGGGGGAGATAGCAGGTCAGCAGTAGATGTCCCATAGAAGTGGTGTACATCAGCTGAAAGCTGGAAACCTGAAGATTAATTTGAGATGCAGCTCAGCACTGTGTGTCAACTTGTTCTAGTCATAAATCAGAAATAAACATGAATTAATGATTTCCATCCCCATGCTCTATTATGTCTCATAAGTTGTTGCAGCCATTTTTGGGTTGATACCATTTGTTACACAGATTTGGTGCTAAACCTAACCATTTTTTTCCACTCGAGAACTAATAAAAATTATCAATAATCCCTCCAAAATACCACATTAAGACGCCAAGACCTTGAGGAACACCGTAGAAAAAGCCATGCTGTGATTTGGTATCAAAAACTTTTGACATTTGGAGAGTTCTGCAAGAATTGCATTTTTCGGCGATTGGATGATGAGCACTTCTGTTGTGTAAACTGCTCAGAAAACCCCCTTATTGTCAATCTAGCTAGGAAAGCCATCCATCCTCTGAATGCTCTAGGTCTCTAGTTTGTGGATGTAAAGTTTCATGAGGCTGTGATTATCCTAGAGGTCACCTCTGGTCATTTTATACAGTGAGGTCAAATTTTAAAAAATGGTCTCACTACTCTGAAATACAGTAAAGTCAGTTGCGGTTCTCAGTGGGTTAAAATCTTACTAAACAATGCATTGTGTGGTTTGGAGTAAAAAAATGAAATATAATAGAAAACAAAATGAAACTAATTTCCTCTATCATATATCTCATGTTTCCTTTAGACCAGATAATCACTTTCTGGAGGCCATCTGCTGCTTTCCTATGGTCTACTACATGGCCGGGACCATCGACAAGTAAGACTGTCATATAAACGGCTTCTCATTATCAGTTATTATATTACATTTATCCTTTCATTCAAATATACTGAAGAGGACTTTGCACTTCTCTGACATTTAATTGGATGTGCAGTATGTTCCAGGCAGATTACTATCTGCTGTTGTTCTGCTCATTGTTGTGTGTGTTTCAGTCTGGACAGCTTGCTGCAGTGTGGCATTATCTATGCCGATAACTTGGTTGTTGTGGATAAAGAGAGTACAATGAGCGCAGAGGAGGACTACATGGCCGACGCCAAAACTATTGTCAATGTACAGACAATGTTCAGGTAATTATTAATGAGATTTTTTCATAATGTTTATCAGATATTGTTCATGACATGGTCTATAATTTTATAGCACCGTTGTGTGTTATCTGAGCCTGCATTATAAACCATGTTTGGACGACAGCATCACTTCTAAAAAAAATGGTTTTGCAATGTTGAAAAGATAAAAAAAAATATCACGTTTGTAACTTAATAATAAATAACAATTTACAAAATTTATGTTATGTTATCTATGTATTTATTTGTTACATTTTGTTTTACAAAGTTAGGAGAGAAATGTTTAAGTCATCCCTACTTCGTACTATATATTTTCTTTTTAGAGTCTTCCTCTGACTCTTTTTATTTGAATGCACCACCCTCCTCTCTGGTTTCCAGGTTGTTTCCCAGTCTCAGCATCATCACAGAGCTTACTCATCCATCCAACATGAGATTCATGCAGTTCAGAGCAAAGGACTGCTATTCACTGGCCCTCTCCAAGCTGGAGAAGGTAAGATAAAACAAAAAGGGCTCACAGTGAACTGTCTAGTATGAATTATGAAGATGAATTGTAAAGAAAGCCAGTCTACGCGCACTGTTATTATGTTTGCCATTTCCTTCTGACTTCCTCCACCGTCAGAAAAGTGGCAGACCTTTAAATGCTGTTGATCATTGCTGTGTTTAGTGTCCTGACTCTCTCCCCCACAGAAAGAGCGTGATAAAGGCTCCAACTTGGCCTTCATGTTTCGCCTACCCTTCGCTGCAGGGAGAGTGTTCAGTATCAGCATGCTGGACACCCTGCTGTATCAGGTTGGTATGCACACCTACAGCTAAAGCGCCTCAAATAACTCTTTTTCAATAGCAGGTGAAAGAAATAAATGTGTCTTACAGCAGAAGCAGAGAAACAGTGTCACATGAAGAAACAGAGCAGCAGCGTAAAGCAAAAGTGCCCTCTTGTGTTCAATCAGTGATAGAAAACGGACCTTCATTGTTTTTTTAGTTATAATATTTTTTTCTGTGATTCCATGTCAGTCTTTTGTGAAGGACTACATGATCCTTATTGCACGGCTGCTGCTGGGGCTGGACACCACTCCAGGATCAGGATTCCTCTGTGCTGTGAGTTCGATAGAAAACAATCTGACAGGGTGCCATACTCCAGTTTATCTAACTAATAGTGTACCCATTTATCTCTTGTTCCAGATGAAAGTGACAGAGGAAGACCTGTGGATTAGCACTTATGGCAGGCTGTTTCAGAAACTCTGCTCCTCTAGTGCTGAAATTCCTATCGGGATCTATCGGACAGAATCCCACGTTTTCCCGACTGCTGATGTGAGATCTCTGAGATGATGCTGTAAACTGTATCAAGCTGAATATCCAGACTTTATATAAGTGGACGTAGTCACCGTCAAGTCCCCCATTAGTTTAGATAGAATCATAATCATCATCAACATGTTTTTAACTAACAAATTATTCTGTTTTAATCCATATTTGTCGGCGTTTAGCCTTTCAAAAACAACATTTTCACTGTGGTCAAAAACCTGTTTGCTCTTCCTCTTGGGAGGACGCACCTGTATTAACAGGGCGGTCTAGCAGCAATCTAACAACACCATAAATGACATTTATTTAAACACAACAACACAAATCTATTTTGGCTCTAATGCTATAGTAGTAAATGAATTAATCTTTTGCGTTACAAAAAAAGATTATATTATGTATCTGCATTCGCTTGGCGAATCAGTCAAGACGTCATCACTTTATTTATGTTGATCAAACTGACGAGTTATAATCACTTTATTCAAATTGAGGATTTTGTTTGAGCATTTGCAATTTTTTTTTAAAGGTGATGATGTCAGATGAACATAATGGCCATTAAGTTAACTTCTCGTCTCCCCATACGTCCAGTCACAGGTGTCAGTCAGTGTTGATGACGGCGAGGATACCAAAGACAAGGGGGACGAGTCTCGCAGCAACGACCAAACAGATCACCCCCTGCTGAGGAAGAAGAGCATGCAGTGGGCCCGGCGTCTGAGTAAGAAAAGCACAAGGTGGCAGGGAGTGAGCCGGGAGTCGAGCAAGGACCACGGCCAGCGCATCGCCCAGCAGCGCCTCAACCTCTACCGGCGCTCTGAGAGGGAGGAGCTGTCTGAGCTGGTCCGCAACCGCATGAGGCACCTGGGCCTCCCCACCTCCGGATATGGTGAGGAGGACACATGGACACATCTTTACCTGCTGAGTTTTCCTTTCCCAAAAGTTCATGTCTTCTTCTGCTTCTGTCATAGAAGATCTAACCAATCTGACAGCCAGCGATGTCATGAACAGAGTCAATCTGGGATATCTGCAAGGTAAAGATTTAAATTAGAATTCTACTACAGGTAGAAATGAGATCATAACATCATTATCCAGTTTGCCGATTGAGGTTTTCTGTTTCAGATGAGCAGAACGATCAGCAGAATACGCTGTCCTACGTCCTGATCAACCCTTCTCCTGACACCAGGCTGGAGCTCAATGACGTTGTGTAAGCACTACTCCTTTGTGTTGCACACATTGTGCGCGTGGGTTTACGTGTTGTTTAATACAAATGTTAATCTGGTGAAATTTGAGTCAGCACTGCTTCTGTTTATTTCTCAGCTTTCTCAAAGCTGTCTTATTTGTGGGTGTTCGTGTTAATGCAAGCGGTGATCAAAGTAGTTTGATTTTTCACAGTGGATTTAAATAAAAATCTATCAATAGTGAAGACGTATATATTTAAACAAAAAACTTTGTCACTATAGTTTCCTTCTTTATAGAAATGTCACAATACCAGAAATTATCAGTGAAATTCCTCAATTCTCAATACCCAATTCAATACCACAGTAAAAAACAATACCATATATCCCATCTACTTCAATATACACTCCATTATTACCGTTTGCATACTGTTTTTTTGCAAATGTATTATTAATCCCTGATGCTCCGCCTCAAGTTTCTCACCAAAAACTACATTTTACAAGATTACATTTGAACACATCATGATAACGTTAGAATTTACCTTCGCCCAATACTGTTTACTGAGTAGAGCTTGAGCGCATCATAATGTAACTCACTGCAACCTACATACGTTAGCTTCGTTATTTAAACAAGCAGGATTGTGCTGCCCACCGGCTGCTAACAGCTAACGTTACTGCCGATTTCAACACGGATCTGTTGTTAACGATGTAGCATTATCAGGGAAATGTTCTATTGTTCCCGGGATGACGTTTGTCTCGAATCCTGATCCTGCGGTAATGTAGAAAAGCGAGTAGGCCTATGGTCACATTTTCAGAATTTCTTTTCATCAGCTTAGAATGTGTCCTTCATATCTACATCATGGATTTATAAAGAGAACAGGATACAGCGTTGGAGTTGGGGCCCCGTTCATTCCTATGAAAGTTGCTCAGAGGCGCATGATGCCAAAACGGCTCGACTTCCTAGTGGAAAAGTACCCGGATCTTCCGCATCCATTGGGCCCATGGAGCAGGCGCAGTAGCATCCGTTAGTTCACATGGCTCGGTCAGAGGGTCACTGTCGTCTCGCTGTCGTCAAGGCTTGCTAACTCGTCCTCCCAGCCTCAGTCTGGGTCTCATTCATATGAACGGAGGAAGAAAAATAACTCTGGATTCAGCTATTAGTGCATTTTACTACTTTTAGGACCTAATGATTTAAATAAGGACTATTAGAGTGTTCGTACTGGGTAGTTGATTCACCTCAAAATAAATTATCCTCTGAGTTACAGACGTCTCTTTCCCAAAGTAAGTCTATGGGAGAAAGTCTTTTTGGGCCCAATGGCATCACGTAATGGACACAGAAGTTGTAGTACCGCCGTTTGGCCACTACAAAAATTGCCATCATCATCAACCGGCGCTCTTCGTTCCTCTTCACGGAATCCGCCATGTTGCACCACCACTACTGTAGCCCAGTCCTGACAAACCAAACACTGGCTCTAGAGAGAGCCTTTCACATTTTTATGTTGAGGGCTAATGTAGTTCTCCGACTTCTTATTTGATATGTCATTTACAACATAGTCTGCTACCCCCCCAAAAGAATGGATCCTGCCAATTTTGTAGCATATTATTTTGGAAATGACCTACAATTACAGGGAACATGAATTTGAACACAACAGCTGAGGCACCTATCAGTATCCATGGCAACGTCTGTTTCCCATTCATGATGGATAGTGCATCCAATAGTTTATTTGTTCATTTAGCTCCTCGTCTTTCTTCATGTGACTTCTGTACTGAAGGGTTGATGAGTGTGGATCAGTTTAGGGAAGCGCCTGAATGCTGAGCTCCCATGTGGCAACTCTTTACCTTAACCTCTCTCTCTCTCTCTCTCTCTCAGGTACTTGATCCGTTCGGACCCTCTGGCTCACGTCCCAGAGGAGCCTCCTGTCCACAGAAGCAGCCTGAAAGAGAGACACGAGTCCAGCATAGACCACAAGGAGGACACCCCGCTCTGATTGCGTGCTGACCTTCACTGGTACACGCCTTCATAATCACCCCCTTCTGCTTTCATGGGGGTCTGGTTGCAGGTCCAACCTGACAGAGCACAATGTGTGCTCCAATGTTCCAGCACTGCAGTCTACAACTGTATTATACGAGTGCCTACTGTTTGGCAGGTGACATTTGACGTCATCTGTGACATTTTCATTCTCCTGCCACAGACATTGATTGCGTATTCTTTGCTGTGAAAGCTCTGTCAGTTGAGCAATCAAGGACAAGCTTGTTAAGAAACAAATTCAGCCGACTGAAGGGATTTGAATCGGGTCCATCAAACCTGCAGCGTTGCCCTTGACTAGAGTGAGTTAGAGAGTTTCACCCAACACAAGAGTGAATTGTATATTTTGTTTCTGCTCTTTTTGGGTTGTGGCTCCCTCAGGAAAAGTGCACGTTGAACATCAAGATTAGAGATTTGGGATTTTATCCGTCTTTTCTTGACTTTTTGAGATTAACAGAAATCAGATGCACGTACTCTTAATGTGTACTATACACTTTACTATTCACCACCAGTCACATCAAATCAAACGCACTGTGTGACTTAAATAAAATATGTGCATTAAAGCTTTTCTTTAAAGCTTATTTTTTGGTAGCTGAACCATAGAAGTAGTTATTCAGTGGTGTTAATTAGTAAGTTATGTACTTAAACAATGATGATTCCTTATATGTTTCTCTGCAGTACATTTCTAGAGGTTTGCACTACAAGTGCTTAGTTCAACCCTTTTAACGCGGCCCGTGCCATGTATTCAGTATTGTGCCATAAAGGATTTATTTGATTTGTACTATATTAGTAATCAGAAAATCTCATTTCACTTTCAGCGCTACTCAGTTAAAGAATGTGCTTATTCATTTTACATTTGTGGCTGTTTGTACAAGGTATGCATTTCTGGCTCTCGTCCAAAACGTTGGCCGTGAACAGCAACCTCCTTACAGGTTATAAATCGGAATGGTGGAGTTGATTTGCCTTAACTGTGTAGTAGAAATTAATGGAAATGTACTTGGAGAGCACAGACCTCCACCAAGGCCATGCCCTGATCTTGCAATATTAATGAAAGTGAAGAAAATATTTGTGCATCCGTATAAATTTCATGAAAATCAGGCTTGTAGTTTTTACGTAATCCTGCTGACAAACAAACAAACAAAGGTATGCATCTCTATAACGCTGCATCCTGTAAACAAGAACTTTTGACTTTGACTCTTTTAGCTTTATCCATATTTAAATGTTGAAAATATTTGTACTGTTTAATTTCATTTGTACATTAAAGTGTTATATTATGAAAAACACTCACTGATGTGAGTTGTCTAATAATTTAGCCATAGTATTGCTACATGTCTTTAACATAGAAATGGCAATTTAAAGGAATAGTTTGGGGAAGGTACCACGCTTGTGGCTGAGAACAGTGGTCCCCAAACTTTATCATGTCAAGGATCCCTAAACTGACACAAACTGGACCACGGACCCACATTTAAGATAAGATTTTGTCCCTTATCTGATAGGATTTATGCTTTTAGATGTTTTATTACAGAAAGTGTATGAAACTTGGACCAAAATAGCCATACATTCTGTCATTGTTTGATTTATGGATGGAATAATAGTGAAAATAACCCCACTTTGAAAACTACTGGCTTAGAATAAAGACTGATGTCTGAGCTTAGTCTAGATTTGTCACTGTTCTGTACTGTGTACTGTAAACGGAAAGCAGAAGACCACATAAGTGTAAAGCTGAGGGACTACATTTATGTAAGTAAAAGTAGAAATAATTGGTGAAAAAAAAAGGGAGATGATAATGGAAAGCAGGAGGGAGAAGCAAAGAGAGAAAGAAAGAGGAGGAAGCTGTGTGACTAACAGGTGAGTCACATAACTGCTAATGAAGACCTTGTCTCGTCTAATCAGGCAACTCGAGAAAAAAAAAACACCTGTGTGGTTTGAATGTGGGTGTAGGGGCTACAATAGGTGTATTATATGTGGAATATTATATTATAGGTAGATTATATGTGGAAGAATAAACACAGAATAGGTGAGGCTAAAACCTGTCTAAAACCACTCTCTATTCTCTATGTAGTGCTCTGCTACTACAACACAAGGGGAACTGAGTCAACGTTGCTCTATAACTGCTCCTAAAGCAAATGTACACTAACAGTTTCCCCATATCTACTTAAAGCTTCGCAATTTTTTGGCGTCATTGGGCAAAATTTCCACAATAACCTTTCAGACTTATTGTAATTCAAGTGATCTGAGAGAAAACTAGACTTTTGCACCTCCTCATGGCTCTGTTTTCAGGCTTTAAATAGATCTAGCCCATGACGGGAGACTTCGACCAATCACAGGTCATTTCAGAGAGAGAGAGCGTTCCTATTGGCTGTGCTCCGGTTGGTGGGCGGTGCTTGGTATTTCCTGAAAGCGATCTCAACATAGCTGCCGGCACACAAACTTTCTGATTTTACAGCTAATCAGTACATTACAAGATGTTTCTGAAAACATAATTATGAATATTATATTCCATTCTGATAATAGATCCCCCCGAAATGTTACACACTGGACCTTTAATGAAAGAGAAAAATAATTTCTGTATCCGCCCCGTGATAGAACAGCAGAGAAACAGGATGGCAGATGTTCAAAGAAAGAAAGAAAAGTGAAGCTGTAAGGAACAGATGCACATACTGTATACACACACAACAACTCAATCAAGCACACACACTTCATCAGAAACATACCTAGTTGCATTTTTATTATATCTCTTCAAAATAAATAAACATATAACACAATGAAATAAGACTCATGACATCTCTGAAAGCCTGTAACAGAATAAACCTCAAAATAGTGCCTGCTTTTTAGTAAACATAACGTGTACGTAATGTACAAAAAATACTACTCAAAAATGTACAAAATGCAGCAAACAAATATCAAGTATTGTGCAGTCCCCCCCCCACCCCATACACACACACGCACACACACACACACACACATTACACCAGCTGCTGACAGTCAGTCCTTACAGGGAAATTACTAGTGTCGAGCGCCAGAAGCTGCATTAAAATCGCACGTCTCACCGGGAACAAGTTAATGAGCAGCAAACAGCCCAGTGGCATAGCTTCATTTTGGGAGCCAGTCGGGGATCTCAGGTGGAGTATAAGAATGAAGTTAATACAATATAATGCACTACTGAAAAGGTATAATGCACTGAGTCTGAGAAGCGCTTCCTGTTCGGAATACTAGTACAGTTTCCCCTTCTGTAAAAACAACATTATGTCTCCTCTGTTTCTGTAACAGCAGCACACGTCTCCCAAACAAAAACATTTTTTGTGTTGCAGTTTTAAAGCATAATCAAGAGAGAACACATTCAGAGCAGGATGTCAGTGTTGTAGTCAAGACCAGCTAAACCGAGACCGAGTCAAGACCAAGACTTTGAGGAGGTGAGACAAAGTCAACACCAAGACCAAGGCAGGGCGAGCCCGAGTCAAGACCAAGACTTTGAAGGGTTGAGACCAAGTCAAGAACAAGACCAGACCAGTGCAGGTGTCACATTGCATGACACACTTTTCCATGTTCCACAATTGTGGAACATGCAAACTATAGGCTCTCCTCAAACTGATCTGAATGATCCACATTTCCATGAAAAAACATCCACAGAAAATGCGATTTCCTCTTCATTCACCACTTTTATTGCCATATATATATATTTATATATCGTATGTATGACTGTACCAGAAATGTCTTGATAAAATCATTAAAAGGCATTGCAGAGGTGAATTTTATGTGTGGAATTTTTCCTTTGTTTTCTATGAGTAGTAATAAAGTTACCAAATAAATCAGACAATGCACAGGCGTCTTTTTTGTGGTCTTGCCTGGTCTTATTATATTAGAGTAATAAGAGAGAATAAGTAGAGTAATAAATAAATAAAATAAATAAATAATAAGAAGAATAAATCCAGAGTCCGTTTTAACTGAGACTGAGACATGGTTGAGTAAAAATGCGGTCGATTCCGAGAGGAGACAAGACCTTCAAAAAGTGGTCTTGAGACCGGTTTCGACACTAAGTCCGATCTTGAGAACTACAACACTGCAGGATGCATTCAGCTCTCCCCTTTCTTTCTTAACACAGAGACTCACACGCTTCCCCCAAACACACTAAATAGAAAACAAGACTGGACATTACCACTCACTAACATCCATCCCATACTCGCATACAAAAAGTGAGTTCTCTCTTCATATAAGCACTGACCAGTAGGAGTTACTGGTGAATAATAGAGAAGTGAAGTCCCGCCCCCCTTCTGGAGGACCACCATGGGACTTTATTTTGGAAAAAACATGAACGGTAGTCAACAGTGAGAGACAAATATTTTTTTGAACCCGTTTGAATTGCGCCATGAATCACACACATGATGTTTGTCAATTTAAAAATGATCCAATCCAATGGGGACTACCAGAAGGGGAGGGACTTTGCCTCTCTATAGGGGCTCTGAGTCTGGATTAATCACAGCAGTAGGGTATTTTTTTGCTGAGCTGAAATAGCATCAAGTGAAAGTCCACCGCTGCGGTCTGTAGTTGCACTTGGTATCAGTAGTATGCTCGCTACTGTAAGTAGATCCAGTGGTATTTGACTTCTGCTCCTCTTCAGTGCTACATTAGAATCCGTCATCAGTAGTGCCTAATTAACGTAAGACGTACCCACAAATTAAAAGTGTGACATGCAGAATAAAAAGCTAACGAGACGAAAAAGAAAAAACATTCAGTTGGCAGGAGTTTCGTATTTTCGCACTGCCACACACTGACATCTCCATTTATGAGAACATCTAACCCCCCCCTGTCTGATGACACGTCAGTCACATGATCACATCTCAGAGATTATTGGGTCCTGCCCAACAGTAGTAGATCGAACAGAAACTATAACAAGTGTCTCACTTCCTCCGTGCGCTCCCTGGTCTCTTGACTTGCCAGAGTTGATTGTGGATGGTCAAGGCGTCCACGCTGACCGACACCGACTTGGCGGGGATGATGTTGAACTGCTTGCGGTCCGAGCTGTATTTGTAGAGCTTGTCGATCATCTTGCGGCCGATGAAGCGCGGCCCCGTGCCTGTGAACTTGATGATTTCCTCTGTGTCCGGCGAGTACGAATAAATGCCGCGGAACATGCACCCGCCGTCACGGAAAAGGATGATCAGGTGATTGGACTCGCACTTTTCCAGCTCCTGTGATCAGTGAGACAGACGCAAAAAATATAATTTCTGAATATGGCAAAACATGAGAGAAAAAATTAACTATAAGAGTAATAGATAAAAACAAACCTACTTTACATATTCACAATAAATAATCACCATCAATAGATTAATGTCAAGTGATCAGACTGACCTCCAGAATAACATTCTTCTGGGTCTCATTAACCTTTCCAGCCAGACAGCAGTGAGCGATGGCGTTGATGATGATTGGCTTGTTGGACTTGGAGCTCGGCTCCTTGAAGAGCTTAGGACCTGTAACAAAAAGATTAATAACATAAATGCATAAAGGTCTGTAAGTGTTTAAAGCAACAGCTTTGAGAAATTTGCTTTCTTGCCAAGTTAGATAGAAGATTGGTACCACTCTCATTTATGTGCATTACTGTAAGCATGAAGCTGGAGTGTAGTTAAGTTTAGCTTAGAATGAAGACTGGAAGCAGGCTCTGGTGCAGTGACTTCCTGGAGTCTCCGCTAGTTGCTTGGCAACCTCATGGTGAAGGCAAGAGTCCAGGTAGTTGTGGCACAAACCAAGAAATTGTTCCAGGACATATCCCCTCGTAAAAACATAAAAAAAGAGCCCAGGCGAATGGGATGAGGAATAAGAATAATTAACCAAAACGACTTGTTTGATGTGCAAACAAACACAGAGGTTTCTGTATTTATTTTCTTTCAGTCTGATGCTGGTTGCACCAAATATAATCAGTGGATCTGCCATGCGTAATTGTGGCTTGACAGCATGCAACATCACTCCAGTTAGAGACTGTATATGGATGTATAAAGAGAACTGGATACAGTGTTGGAGGCTGCCGTTCATTCCTATGAGAGTTGCTCAGTGACGCATGAAGCCAAAATGGCTCGACTGCCAAGTGATAAAGTAACCGGATCATCTGGCAATCTTCTGAACCGAAGTTGATTTACCTCAAAAAAATGATCCACTGTGTTACAGACGTCTCTTTTCCAATGTAAGTCTATGGGAAACAGTCTTTTTGAGCCCAATGGCATCACGTGACGGACACGGAAGTTGTAATTCACTACGAAAATTTGCTTCAAATCCCGGCGCTCTTCCTGGGGGCTTGGTATATACACTTATCGCATGCACACAAAATAACTAAAACGTGGGAGTGAGTTAATTAAATGGAGACCACAAAGTACTATCTTGAGCACACGAATTAACCAAAACGTGGGAACACTTTAATTAAATTGAGGTAATAAATTATATCTTGTGTACACAAAGTAGTATTTAGTAGTATTTTTTACTCTTTATGGTCACCCACAGGCTCTGTAATTTTTCTACAGATTAAACAAACGCTAAGCTAACTGGCTGCTCACTTCATATTTACCGGATGTGGTATCGATCTTCTCATCTAACTCTCGGCAAGAAAGCAAAGCGTTTCCCAAAAGCTCAAACAATTTCTTTAAAGGAAATGACAAAATCAGAAATATGTTTTTTCTGTATTCTTTGCTCACCATTGTACTCGGTAGATGTGATGGAGGAGGCTATGGAGCCGTTCTCCCAGTCCCTCTCCATGTTCCTGCTGGACGCCCTGCTCAGCATGGGGAACGACTCCATAGAGCACACAGATCCAGCCCTGGAAGACACACTTATACGTCAATTAAATGACCACATGGATACACAAGATGGGAAGAGATTCTCTCCAACAACAACAACAGGAAGTCTCACCTCTGTGACTCTGCCCCTCCAGAGATGACGCTGTCTGCCTCGGTCGCCAAAGAGAGCGTCGATCCTCGATGGCTGCAGCTCAGATCAGCTGAAAATGACAAATATGGAAGGACTTAGTGCCTGTTACTTTACCAAACAAAATAACGTTACTTGCCCGTTCTACACCTGTTTGACTGTGTATATTCTAACAGTTTAAACAAGGGACAGAAGCTGCACAATAGGCAACACAACACAATGACAAAATGGATCATTAATAAGTCAGAATCAGCTAAAAAAAAGACTGATGAATGCGTGAGTAGTATGAAATCCATAGCTGACTCCTCAGGGGATCTGTCACATAAACTATCTTTATGTATGTATATTGATATCAGATCATGCAGAGCAGGTTAGAAGGTTCACCTCCCCTGCAGCCTGCTGCTGAACCCTGGGCTTTGATCAACATGGACTTCTTCAGAGAATTACCTGCATAACACACATGTACACACGCAGAGGATGACAATGAATGTACTCAACTGAAAATACACGTGCACACGCAGCCTGTGTATCAGCATGTAGACAAACACACCGCTCTAAGCCGACAACAAACACTATAAAGACAACATGGAGCAGACTGTTTAAGTACTAAAGGTTTTCTTACGTGTGGTGGATCCTTTGGAGAGGCTGCTGGACTCCTCGCGGTGCAGCGATTTAGGCCTGCTCCTGCGGGATTTAATCCGTGGGCGAGGCTTGACCAGACCTTGCTCTTCCATCAGCGCTTCCTGCTTCCTCCGCAGGTATTCCTGCTTAATTATCTCTCGCCGTGCCTTCTCCTCCTCCTTACGAATGCGGTCCTCTTCTGCCTTACGCCTTGAAGTTAAGACAGGCAGAATTTAACTGCAGGACAAAGAGACACCCCTGCACACATAACTGCAGCCCTATCCACACGGGTCTAGTATTACCTTTTTTATTGACTCAATTAAACCATACCATGTACTTCTTCAAGATATCCCTAGTAAACAGGACTTTAGACAGTTCCTTATCCGTAGAATTCATTTGTGAGGATGTGAAATAAAAACGTACCTGGTCTCATCACGTTTGAGCTCGCTCTCCACTTCTTGATTCTGTTTGCGTAGTCTCGCCTCTTCAGCTTTGCGTTGCTGCTTGAGGAGGAAGGCAGCGCGACGTTTCGCCATTTCATCCTCTGCTTTCTCTTCATCCTGGAAGACAAAAGAGCGATCATCATTGATTTAGCAATTATGCTCCGCAGACGGTACTCTTGATATTCCAAATCATAAATTAAGATACTCAAGAGTTTTACCTTAAAGAAAAACCCTAGCACATTCTTCTGCTCGCCCTCCGCCGTGCAGTCTGTAGCGTCTCCATCCTCCAGCGGATCCTTAAGCTCCGATAGGTCCACCTCGATCAGTTGACCCTTGGCCCTCGCATTCTCATCTCCACCCACAGCCTCTTCCCCTGAGTTGCTATCCTCTTGTTCATCAGCCAGTGAGGGAGAAGAAAAGCACCCAGTTCCGTCTCCACTGCTGAGTTGCTCTGGGTCATCGCGGACTCTGAAGGTGGCTTTTCTCTGAATGTTTCTCTCTAGCCTGGAGCTCTCAGCAGTACTCCTCTCCTGGAATCTACCAGGATTTTCTCTGCACTCCGGGGACTGAGTATTAGATTTGATAGAAGCCATCTTGCTGCTCTCTTTACTTTGTTTTTGCTCCGAGGCTTTTCTGCGTTGGCTGGAGCTCAGTTTGGGAGGACGGCGAGCGGGGGTAGTGTTGCTGCCACTGATGTCTACAAAGTGAACTGCAAAGGATCTGGAGTCTGAGGTAGAGGATTGTGTTGTTGTGTATGGAGTTGTGCTAGGGCTTGATTCTACACGTTCTGGAGGTGAGACCACCTGCTTCATCAGCAGCTCTGGGGGTGAGACCACATGCTTCATCGGCTGCTCTGGGGGTGAGACCACATTCTTTGTCGGCAGCTCTGGGGGTGACACCACACGCTTCATCAGCAGGTCTTGCTGCAAAGACAGCTGCATCATCTGCTGCTGAATGGAACTAATAGCATCATTGAGAAGATCTATGGAGTGGGAACACTCGTTCAAGTCAGGTTCGGCCCCGTTATCCGGGGAAACGGCGTTCAACCTGTTGTTCCTGCTCATCTGTCCTCCCTCTGTTTGACCTGCCTTCACCTGCACCTTCAGAGCATCAAGACAGGAGTCATCCTTGCACGACTGGGTCTTCGCTTTACTCCTCTCAGCTCGTTCTGAGGATTCCTGGGAGTGTTTCAGGGGCAGGGGAAGCGTGTCACTCTTCCCTCCGCCCTTCTTAACGATGTTCAAGAACGCAGCTTTCCCCAGCTTTAGTCGCTGCCGCGCCGACAGGGTCTCCATCTTCTTCTTCTGATACTCGATAGCACGTCTTTGCTCTTCCAGCTGCATGTGAAGTTGCAGCAGCTCTGAAGGCACTACTGGCGGACTCACCACCACATTCTTCCCCAACACAGACATGGGCTCCTTTCCAAGCCAGCCGGAGGAGCAGTCACTCCTCAGTTGCCAGGGGGGGCAGGGGGTAACCTCCGAACCATCTGGTGTGGTCTTCTGAGAGCTGCTGGTGCTTGAGAATCCATCGCGGAGGCCAAGTTTAAGGAGTTTTCTCTCTGCAAAGCTGGTCATCTTGACGCTGTTGCTTCCTGAAGCGCTGCAGCTGCTCGCCCACGATATGGTGCTGAGGCAAGGGCTTGAGCGTCCGCTGCCGCCTTCCTTATCGTCCCGCTCGCTAACCTTCGAGTCTTCTCTCAGTTTGGCTGACTCACCCTCCCCATCTCCGAATTCACACACCTCTCCCTCCTCTAAGTATTTTCCCTTTCCTCTCTTCACCACCTCTTTAGTCAGCTCCATCTGATCGTCGTCTTCATCGTCTTCGTCGAGGTCTGCGATGTCAGAGTCAGAGTCCTGCCCTAACTCCAATGTAGCGGAGGAAGGACTGTGGCGGTCTGGCTCTCCTGACAAATGAAGGAAAAAGCCTGAGGACCGTCTCCTCTCGGACTGAGAGCTGCCTGCCGACCCCTCTGTGGGTGGCCTGAGAGAGCTGGGGACTGATTCTGCCACAGGTATGGGCGTGAACGTACTTCTGCTTGACTCTTTCCTCTGGAGGACACTGGTGGCTTCTTTCCTAGCAGCTGCTGCCCCTCTACAGCGACTCTCCCCACTCTCCTCCTCCTTGTTCAGGCTGATGCTCTTCTCTTTGGCTGGCTTAGGGACGGCAGGCATCAACGGCTCCAGATAGTAGCTGTCTGCCGGGCGGTCGGGTGTAATGGGACCCATATCAAGACGGGGAGAGCGGCGAGTAATAGAAACCCTCGAGGTGCAAGCTGCACTCGGAATTTCCAGCTCATCCTGCTCCATGTCACTCCCAAGACGACGTCGAGAAAAGACAGAAGGGTGTATCACAGCAACCAGCTCCTCCTCCTCTATTTCCTCCTCCTCATCCTCGATGCGCATGTGACTAAGCAGGCTTTGACCACTGAGTCTGTGTACAGGACCCAGCATGTGTTTGGGGGTCATGCTCATTATATTGGAGGCAAGGCTGTCTTTGCTGATGGAGCGAGCGAGGCTGATGCTGTCTGCGTCATCCTCCAGGGGATAATGCAGGGCGTAGGGCGCCGGCTGGGATAAAGGCCTGAACGGGGAGAGAGGAATACAATTCATGGGAGCGAAGTATCATGAATCACAGAATAACATTTGTCTTTTATACTTGCAGATACATTGAATAACTGTAGTCAGTACAGTAATTGTGAAGGTTGTAATCCCACTGCTCACCTTGGCCTCCTCTCTGGCCACGCCAGTATTGAACCTTGATGCTGCCCATCACGTGTCAGAGAGTTGGACCTATTTCTCAGCTCTGTACAAATAAAATATGATCCATATTACAACAAGGACTTCTCAAACATTAATTATGGATCATTTTAATTAATTAATCTACAAGATGGAATATAAAACTGACTCCAAAAGATCTGATCTAAAAGTGTACAACTCTGAAACGTTACAACACTAAATGTTCCAGTGAAATGCTTTCCTGCTCTCCATCTCTCCTCTCTCCATTTCCTCTGTTTGAACAACTTTTGTTTGTGATATGAGGCAGCAAACTGCACCGGAGCCTGAGTAAATGTTGTTTTAATATTACCTGAAGGGCTCTCCTCAGTCACTTTCTGTTGTCTCTGTCTCAGGGGCAGTAAAGAGTGAGATGGGCTTAAGGAGCTTGGTTTAGCGCTGTAAGGGAAAGACAGAGAGGTTTGGGTTTTAATGTTGAATCCGGTTTGATTGTGAAATGTTTAAAAAACATTATTATAAAGAGAAAGCTTTTCTAAAAAAAAAAATATGTGTGTGAATCTGTATACAAAATGTAGTTTAATTTTACAATTTAAATATTTGGGAAGAAGCTACTACATGTATAAGTACAGAGGCATGTGCTGTGGTAATGAACTGCTGCAGGTACTTTAGATTTAAACGTAAATCACACATAGAATTTGTTCATATTTGTGACTTTTACCATATTAACTCATGTATGAGTAGTAAGAATGTACTATAATGTAGTTTCTTAAAGGTCCAGTGTGTAGGATCTGGCGGTATCCAGCAATGAGGTTAGGCGATTGCAACCAACTGAAGCCTCTGCCGCGTGGCAAGCGCGTGTTGTTGGAAAGCTACGGTGGCCGAAGCGAAAATGCTTTTGGTTTGTCCGTTCTGGGCTACCGTAGAAACATGACGGACCTATGTAGATACAAACGGCTCGTTCTAAGGTGCGAAAACACAACAATTCTGATGAAGACACAGTTGGCTAACACAACAATTCTTATTTTCAGGTGAGTATACACCAAAGAAAACACAACACAACTTAATATTATATTCCATTTCTGCCGATAGATCCCCCTAATTGTTACACACTGGTCCTTTAAGTACTGTGTCTCATGGTAAGTTTTACATTACAGGCGTTCAATTGTGCGAATGGACAAATGTCAATAGAAAGAACAAAACAAGGTTTAGGCACGAGGACTTTCTCAGATCTCTGATACGGAAAAAAAAAAACGACATGAATCTGTAAACCTGTGAGTCAGTGGATATTACCTGAGGTCAGGGCTCTGGGACGTGGTCAAGACGTCAGCAGAGTTTGATGATGTCAGGAAACTACGTTTGGTGACGTTGGAGATGGGAATATGGGATCGTGAACTCTTGGGCTGCAGCAGCAATCTCACTATAATAAAGTTAGAAGGGCATATTAACCATTAGAAGAGATCCCACAACATAGTGCGCCATTGTTTAAAAGAGTCACCGGCAGTTTGATTACTAACAAACAAATATATTAAAGTAGAGTTTGTGTTATACCATCTCTGATTTCATGGAGGTCCCGGGGCTGTACAAAGTCGGGCTTCACACTCTCAAACCACCAGAAGAGCTCAGCAACGAAGACCATCACGTTATTCTGCAAGACACAATGATCACGTTCAAGGTTAATACGAAGACATGATAATGTCATTGCCGCCTGTTTTTTAAGTATTTTCTTGGTGTAAAGTGTTTTTAGGCCTCACCTTTAGTACTGGTGGAGAATACAACATGTCCTCAGGCTTCAGATAGAAGCATTTGTTCAGGTATTCATGAGAAAACTCCTGTAGTAGCTGGATGTTGTACACACTGTCTGCGATGGAGGGGACCTCCTTCAGACAGATATCTGCACAGAACAGGACAACAATGGTCAATACTCCAGGGACTAAAACTGTTTACTGTAATAGCTAAGTGGTAGATCGAGACTTTTACCTCTTATTTTTTTTTTTATGAGAGACATTAAAGGAACATGTTTGGCATTTTGGTAAATATACTTTTGCTCTCTTGCAGAGAGTTAGATGAGAAGATCAATACCACGCTCATAGTAGGTCCTAGTCCTAGTAGGCTTATTTGTTTACTTTACATTTACTGCAAGCAAGGCTAGCTAAGCTCAATCTCCTGGCTCTAGCTTCATATTTCATATTTAGCATCCAGACATGAGAGTGGTATCGATCTGCAGTCCAGTGTTACCGTACCTTCCAGTCTAATGAGTTCTGGGCAATAGAAGTGGACCACAGCCAGCAGAGCAGTGCCGTCACTCACATCCTTCAACAGGTCGTCCAACAGAGGGAAGTGCTGAAGTGTCCGACCCGACAGGTGATCTCTGCGATAACGTACCTACACAGGAGGAGAGGGCACAAGTTTAAACAGAGGACACAGATGTATCTAAATGAGAATACTGAGTCACATGTTCACTATTTGTCACACACAAACACAACATTTTTTCACTTTGTAAATTATTCTCTGGCTCTCTTTCACACATATACTGTAGAGAGTAAGGTATCTGTAAGTGGCAGCCAGTGCATGAGCTTTGCAAAGTCTTTCAGAGGAGCACATTGTGCATCTGATCTGTCGTGTTAAACAATAATGTGTGCCTTCACTCATAAGGACTGGCAAGGATGTTAATTAGAAGTAGACGTCCAAACCGATTAATCGGCTCCGATAGGACGTTTTACAAGCTATCGTTATCGGCAGAGCTGGGCTCTGATGGTGGCCGACAGCTGTCATGTGGGGACGTATATCATCGTTTTGCATGGAGGCTCCGTACGCATAGTCAAGGTAGAGGGGGAGAAAGAAAAAAAAATCTCATGAATATATAATGCAACACTATCAGCTCTTTGTCCCAGATACAAGACAGGCAGACAGGGGGAAAATAAATCTTTCACTGTTCAAATTTCCAATGATGTAATCCACCAAATCACACTTCGGAGGATATTCTCTTATGAATTATAAAATTCGGAGTGAAAAAAAACTGATTTATTAAAAATGGTGTATGCAAAAGTAGCCGACTAGGCTGCTGCAGAAGTAAAGAAGATATCAGCCGATTAATCGCTATCTGCTTTTTCCTGCTCCAAACTATCGTTATTATATCGGCCTTTAAAAATCCACCATCGGTCGACCTCTGATGTTAACCATTTTCAGGTATAATAATTTAACTAGGACTGAGGTGGTTTAGCGGTCGGTGCATGTGATAAATGATAAAAAAAAAAGGGCAAAACAATAAAGGTCAGGATGAAATAAATACAAGGGTCAATGTTGTGTACATTACCATATGAGAGAACTCCACAGGCTCCAACAAGTAGCTGGCCAGAGCATGCAATATATCAGGCTGGTGAGGGGAGGAAGAAATGATTGGGAGGAAGTTAATGAAATGAATCAAGCCATTCACTTCACCTTTGCCGGATAAAAACAAACAAGAAAGTGTAGAAAGGTACGGTGGTGAGTGGATGTTTATAGGGAGGGAAGGTGATAAAGGGTTTCATGCAAAGTAAAAGCATAAAATGAGCAGGGAAAAGGAGTATGGAGCTTGTTGTTTCTTCCTTTGCCACCAAGGGGCACTGTGGCATTTTCACTCACTGTACATTCGCTGCACTGGCTCCTTTCTGTGCCGTCTGACCTGACGCTGATACACACACCTCAGACAGACAAACACACACATACACTCACACGAGAGATGGCTAGCGGTTGCACTTACAGGTACAAGTTTCCAGTACCATTTGGAGGGAGACTAGTGTCCGAGAGGCAGGAAGGGGAGGAAGGTTTGGGGAGACACAAACAGGAAGAGCAGCAGACAAGTCAAGGGTCATTTACAGTGACAAGAAATCAGATTATCTCCTGTTACCATGGGAACAAATCTGATTTTAAAGACAACTGGAAAGGGTTAGGCAGAAGAGAGGAAAACGACTAGAGGCGTTTGTGTATATTGTAAATAAAAGTTCACTTTGTGTTGTGCCATTATTTCACACTAATGCGACCCTATTACAGAAGCAGCCCAACAACACGCTGTGCTTACACTTGTCTTTTAACAACACTCCCTTTCTGGCTTATTGATAGGAACCGAGGCGAGCAAATGTGCAGAGGTTTTCAAACTGTGAGGCGCGTCTCTCCCCAGAGAGGCGTGGGAGAGTTGAAGGGGGCGCGGAGTAATAACTCAGTGAAATATGAACACACAGACATGACAATTAGCGTGACTTACACTTCCCAGGGATAGCATTATCTCCAATCACCATCACAAATAAACTACATCAGATTTATTATCATTACAACTCAACTCTTTTCAACTGACTCACAGGACATAATGGGACATTAAGTGCAATATCATGGACATTATCATGAATAATTTGTATTACTAACTGTGTACTCTTACACTTACCTATACTTCAGATCTGATACTGTACATACATATCTATATGCAACCCACCTAAACTGATCCCTGCCGTGAACCTATTTATATTTTTATGATCCATACTGATAACCTGATTTTGCACCTAATAGGTTTTATCTCAAAGGCCCTGACACACCAAGCCGACAGTCGGCCGTCGGACAGTCTGGTGCCGTCGTTGAGAGTCTGGCGGTCTAGTTTTTGCAGTGTGTCCCGCAACGTTGACTATACTCTGCCCGTGTTGGAGGTTTTTCGACCAATTCAGCATGTTGAATTGGCGGCGGAGCTCGTCGGTGAGAGAAATCACTCTGATTGGCTGTTCAGCTTAAACGAATCAGTGCACAAATCCTCTTCATCTCATCGGATCATTCCAACACACGGATATTTTCACAGCAACATGGCCATCTGGAATGAAGCTAAGTGGTGAGTGAGAGTGGTGTGAAAACGGTCGGCAAACGCTCTTTTGTTTCATCTACGTATCATAACAACGGCTTGTATATCTGCCATCCTCGGTCTTCCGGTTTTCCTTTTTGAATGACGAATACAGACTAGCGCCGCCTGCTGGTGTGGAGAGTTATTTCCTCTCACATACGTGCTAACAGGCCGTCGGTTGTAGTCTTTGCGGTGTGTTCGAGTGCAACTTGTCGGCCAAGACAAAGGCGACGTGAGGCGACACAAAAGTCAGCCTTCATTGCCGCTAGTTCTTTAATGACATTTTGGTGTGTCTGGACCTTTAGACTTTTATATTTGCACTCTTCCCACTTTGTATTGTAACTGCTACACAGCAATTTCCCTCAGGTGAATAAAGTTTTATTTTATTTTAGTTCTGCATACTTTTAATGGTGCCAATTTGGCAAAATGAATACAAACACAGGGCTCAAGTAGTAGCCCACAGCTAACTAACATTAAACCTCTTGTTTACATCCCCCAAAGCTCCCACATTATAGCAACGGTAGTTCAAAAACAACAGTTTAGTACAGTTAAACTCATTAATATTGACTTTTTCTCATGTTTTTTTTTACACTCTCCTCTATCCAGTAATATACTTGCGCTGTGATGGGGGGGGGTTATGTTTGAATCTGTGATCAGAAGGTGACGTGAAGTGGTCATCAGATCAATGCAAGCAATATCTAATGACTAAACCTGCACACCTGATAGTTAAAGGTGTTAAATATGGAATTGGGCGCATTTCTATTGCCTTGATGGCAGCTGTAAGAGCTAACAGTGTTAACCTGGGAGGGGAACAGGAGGGTGGGCGCTACACTTCCGCGACGGTGCCGTCGGTCAGCTGTGTAACTGCTGTGAGTGCAGTGCAGAGCGGTGGCTGTGCGCTAGCCAGTGGGGCACACTCACATGCACAAACATGCACAAACATACACTAAAAGCACGCGTGGCCGACCCAGCTATGTCAACAAAGCACAGAGAAGCTCTGATTACAACACACACAGAGGGAGAGGGACTTCATTCTCTGCTCAGGTAGACATCACTCCTCTATATCTTTACATAGCAAATAGTTGATTGATGTGATATTAATGCTCTGGATATCAAATTTAGCATCTAATAATGCACCCAATGAGGAAAGTGTGCATGGATATAAAATCCCAGCCAGACAGACAATAAACAAAAGCAATAAAATCGTGAAAGAAAGACACTGTTCAACAGAGAGGAAGCTTTGTGACGGACAAAGACAGTGTGAGACACACAAGCTGTTACCTTCTGGTGACTGGGCGACTCCAGCAAGTGTTGCTTCATTTTCAGCTCTTTTTCTATGATCTCCCTCATCTTTATGTTCACCTGCAGCGACGAAGATACCGTGGGGTCAACACAGAGAGAAGAACACATAAATGTCAAACATCAACACCCAGGTCTGCTTCTTACCTTGTTGATCCAAAAGATCATCGCGTCCTCCAGGTCAAAAGGCAGGTCCTTGGAGGCACTGAAGTTGGAAAAACGCTTGACACTGGACACCACCTTCTCTATGCTGATCATCTCCACTATATAGGCCATCATCAGGGCGTCAATGAGGTGGACGTGGGCGCTCTGGAAGAATACAAAGATTGCTGATTATACAGTATACAATTATTGTATTGTATTATTAATAATAGTTCATACTCTATGTGTGCTTTTCTGTTGAAGCTGATTTTACAATCACAAGAGGTAAGAGATGCTCTATCACTGAGTTGCCATGGAAACAAGGCAGAACTTCCTCAGTGAAACATCAGCCTACACATGAGCCGATCACTACTGTGTGTCATTATTTCATGACTCACACACCACGTTTTATTGGTGAGCTGTACGAAATGAAAGTGTGTGTTGCTGGTAGCCTGGCACATGGATTTCTTTTTACTTTAAAAGGTTATTTCATTCGACATTTCAACTTCTTATCAAACAAAGAATCTATTAAATGTAATGGTGGTCTCAGAGCCTCTTCAGTGTCTCCCACTTATTAATGTGTCTCTCTATAGCCAAGAGCGAAGATTACTTTTATGTACTGACACTTACACACAGTCAGTGCGTAGCCTATTGTTGTTTCACACCTGTGGGATGTAACTAATGCCTCTCAAGAGTGAGATCATATTAAATGAAAAATGCTGAACATTTGGTTCATTTTGCTTCATGAATATTTTAGTTGCACACTCCAAAACCTGCAAAACATCCACTGGTGCATTATTTATTCCAATACTCCTGGCTCATATCTGGCTCTGGAAAGCAAAGTCTCATTAGCTTGTTGCCAGATTTTAAGGTTATACTACAGCAGAGAATGTACCCTAATTTGCATAAAAGGGAACATTTTCTGACTTACTAATTATCTAACAATTCTTAAAGCAGTATTAATAGATTTTTTTGGCCACATGGGGGCAGTGGAACGAGCTGTATACCCAACACCTACATATTGGGCCTCATGCAGGAAGCCATATATGAACACATTTTCTCTTTTTTTTTGTTTTGTTACTATCGACTTTGTTCTTATTTTGTTAGTACCCATTGATTTCTGGGATTCATCAATGTTTTCTTATTTTTGCTCTTCTTCTAGGTATGAAAAAATGTAATGAGTAGTCGTGAGCACTCTTACCAAGATAAGGAAAAAAAGTGTAATTTACCAGTCCACAAATTGTTTGTGGAACACAAGGAAACAAAAGTTTGAAATTTGAGGAACATAAAAAAAAAGTACTGATGCTGTGGAAAATCATGTTTACTTTAAGTTTATTTTTATATATA
>CAKAOI010029683.1:0-16278 GCA_916701655.1 Sebastiscus albofasciatus | reverse complement strand
TTTTTTTCAGACTTTTTTTCAGACTTTTTTCAGATCTTTTTTTTCAGACTTTTTTTTCGAACATTTTTCAGACTTCTTTCCAGACATTTTTCAGATCTTTTTTTTCAAACTTTTTTTTCGGACATTTTTTCAGACTTTTTTTTCAGACATTTTTCAGATTTTTTTTTTTTAAACTTTTTTTTCGGACCTTTTTTTCAGACTTTTTTCAGATTTTTTTTTTTCAAACTATTTTTTCGACATTTTTTCAGACATTTTTCAGAATTTTTTTTTCAGACTTTGTTTCTGACATTTTTTCAGACTTTTTTCAGATCTTTTTTTCAGATCTTTTTTTGTCCGACATTTTTCAGATCTTTTTTTTCAGACTTTTTTTTCGAACATTTTTCAGACTTTTTTCCAGACATTTTTCAGATCTTTTTTTCAGACTTTTTTCAGAGGTGTCTTTATGAGAATTATGTGTCTAGTGGCTAAATCCTTCCTGTCCTTCATTTCCTGTAAGTACTTAACTCGATTAAATGGGATTTGTAATGCAACCGTCAGCCCAACAACCGCTATATCGGCACAGGTGACTTGTAAAACAGTTCATTCAAACTCGACAGAAACAAAATAAAACTCAGCAAAACCATAGTCTATCCAACAAGCACCAACTCTGTTTTTTTCTAAAGAAACCCTTAATTCACAGAGTTAGATGTGAAAATATGCCGGTTTTCCACACAGCGGCTCTCTCTCGTTCTTTGGAGGCAGATCATTAAATTAGCAAAATAAAATGAGAAAAATCACCGCAAAAAACCAATCAGCCGATCGCAGATAGCCGATATATTCGTCCAATCACCCAACCCTATCTCAGTGTTTTTCTCTAATTCCTGCATCTTACCTTCTTTTCCAGAACTTATCAAGTTACTAGAAAAAAAATGGAAAAACATGCATTTTTGAACGATTGAGGTTTACATAGGTGTTTTTAATCATAAGGCTATTCATGAGGCTATATTCTAAAGTTCAAATTTAAACAAAAAAAAACGTTAAGTCACTTTCTGTTACTTTAGTGACTCTTGTGCAAATTACCTATAGGCGATGCCAGGGAGATTTGACAGGGGATTTCCGGCGGGTCAGGAGAAGAGAAAGAGTCAAGGAACGCATCAGAAATCCACAATGCCATGAGCACATTGGTCAACGCCTAGGTGCTAGAAAAACTAAAACTAGCATTATCTGTTTAGGCTACATTTATTAATCAGAGCATTCAATAATCACTCAAAATCAGCTGAAGGAGGCGCATAGAAACAGCTGTTTACCACGGTCTCTCTCGTTGAACACCACGATCGGTCGCAACGTGAACACTATGTGATGATCATTTATGTAACATTAAGTCTATGGAACAAAATACTGTTGATTCATTAGTCAAGCTGTTGGTAATTGGTAGCATTTTTAGTTTGTGATCTCAGAATCTGACGCTGACGTGCACAAATCTGTGTCTGTTGCTTGTGTGCAAGCCCTGTCCGTGGCATTATTGTGTCAAATGCTATGTTGAGGTGTGTGCAGACTTGTGAACCTTACATCTATATCCCTTGAGCTGGATATCTCGCCTTGTGTTTGATGTTGTAACTGTAGCTGAGTGGTTAGCCTACTGCGTACGTGTTTGTGGTCAAGGGTGTTGAAGTAGAAATGAAACTGTGGCGACTGGCACATTAATAGGAAATGCTAAATTTCACTGAAAACCCTCACTGAAAAGTTGAGCAACCCCACCAGCAAAAGAAAGTCTCTGGTGCCTCCACTGCAATTACCACGCACTGCTGTATTACCTGACAAGCAGTTGACCTTTCACTGACCAAAATGAGTTTGCGGTTACACCCTTATGCAGGCAGGAAGGTTAATTATACATGACTTTTGTCTTCTCTCGCAACAGATGAACACAGGGAGGCCAAAAGATCCCTTCGTGTCTGATGTCATTTCCTACTACGTCCGTACCGGCCAGCAGCCTGTCTACTTCACCATCTACTTTGTTAAGGTACTACGATACATTTTGTGTGTCCTTTTTTGTTTCTGAGGGTCAAAAGCACAGTGTAGTCTCCAATTTAAAGCTAACACAACACAGTTTCAACACAAATCGTCTTTTTAAAAGTTGTTTGTTTTTCGTTAGATCACATTCACCAAAGTGACAAAGGATCCCGTGGAAGACGTGTTTCTCACCCATCTAGAAATAGAGTTTCCTGAGTTCAAACAGGTCTCACCGTCAATTAAAGGTGAATTTGTTTTCTTTGATTTTTGTGCACACCTGCCTGCCTGTATCTGAACTCAACCAAGTTTAACAACATGCCTGTCTGTCGAACAGATAAACCGAGGAAGAACTCTGGGGACGCATGCGGGGCTGTTATCTCGTTGAATTACAGAAAGGTAAGTTGCTTTTTTAGATCCATTATTTCCTTGTTAGATTACTCCCGTGGGAGCTTCACTGTAGCCACATGCCTTATCAGTTACCGCAAGAATTCCTTAGAAATATCTGTTTCAGATTGTGCTGTTTGTTGGCGGGATGCCTTTGTGTGAATGCAAAAACCTGTAACACTTGCATGCTTTGTTTGTGTGCGTGTATTTCTATGTGTGTCCAGGTGACATTAAGTGGCCGAGACATTGACAAAGGAATCTCAGTCAGGACGTCAGGCGCTCAGATCAATGCTATTCCCTCCAATCAAGCAGAAGGTACAGTATAATCTACCACACTTTGTGTTTCATACTCACTGCATGATTTTTTTACTATTTCATGACTTTGTTTTTATCTTATGCTCCCTATTTTTCTCTGCCTTCGTCTCATAGATCTGAACTGTTTGACAATGACATTGAATGAAACTCCAGCAAAAACTAAAAACAACACTGTGGTGAGTCTAGGCTCAAATATCTGTAGTGGATTATCCTGACAGAGACTGCTTATGTTAAACCAACTCATAGAATGTAAATAATTTATACAACAATAACTAATTTTATACTTTTATTTTGAAATTCCCAGGAGTCAAAGATTCGGTCCAGCAACATTAAGATTCGCACTTTGGAGAGTCGAGCTTTCACTGTGAAACTGGACAGAGATGAACGCAGGACCTACAGAGATGTGCAGAGGTAAGAGAGTCTAACCTAGTAAAGGTCATATAAAGGTTTGGTGTTTCATTGGTTAGAAAAATGGTCATTGTTAACGAAGCAATAGCAGAACAAACAGATCTCCAATTAATTTAGGTCTCTTTAGGGTACCAGCAATGGTGGGTTTTAAAGTGGAGCCCTACAGTTTGTATATAAAATTGCTTTGCCGGGGTCTAGTTTTCTAATTGAAGCCGATGCTGAAGTGCCGTAAACGTGCATTCTTTCTAATAGCCAGCAGGGGGCGACTCCTCTGGTTGCAAAAAGAAGTCTGACTGTATAGAAGTCTATGAGAAAGTGACCCTACTTCTCACTTGATTTATTACCTCAGTAAACATTGTGAACATGAGTTTATGGTCTCAATCTCTAGTTTCAAGTCTTCTTCAATACAGCATGATGTTCATTTAGTAAATTATGGTCCCATTTAGAGTCAAATAGACCATAAAGCAGGGGATGCTTTAGGACGTGGCTACCTTGTGATTGACAGGTTGCTACCACGGTGTTGTCAGATCTGGGAGTTGTCTGTGTTTTCGTCTTACAACTTTAACCCTTTCACAGTGTGTTTTCAGTTCATGAAAGTTAATTATAACCTTTTTGGTCACCTAAAAATGTCTTATTCAGCGTTAGGTTGTGCTTAGCTCAACCCTGTAGTTTCACTTTCTCAATTGTATACTGGATTTTCTGACCCCGGACCCAGTTTCTGTATGACCCAAACTGATGGCTCTATTTTGAATAATATTTGTGTTGTAGCATCGAGATCTGCCCGTGTCTTGATCCCGGATACTGCGTCCAGAAAACCATGAGGTCCAAATTCAACTTGGGAGAGGACAAAGATGCTGGACTGAGCAAATTCATGAGCAAAGGACTCCCTCTACCAATCAACACATTTGCTGGCATCATCTCCTGACATGGTGGAGTAACCCCGCAGAGGAACTTGAAAATGAACACCATCCACGCTGTATTTCGACGGCGGGAATGGTTGTTCCTGACGCACGAAAACAAGACAAAAGGAATCACCTTTGAGCTGCTCCCGACGACAAAGTGTTTCAGTTCTGTCATTTGGGACTGATTGGCATGAATGGAAAAAGACTTTAAATCAAAAGCAACACATACTAGTGTCACTTCTTGCAGTTGATGGAATACGTTTTCTTTTTTTTACAGCAACAGGAACATAATTGTATCACACAGCAAGGTATGATAGAAGTCCAAACAGTGTTTCCACTACTGTATGTCAGTAAATATATGCAAATTAGATTGCCAAAGAACAAAACTGCCTGTGACACTAGAGAGACCGGCAGAGAAAAAATTAATAAGCAAAGGCATGCACCTGTATAAATTTAAGATTCCAGGACAACTGATAATTGGATCACTAATCATGTGACATCATAAAAACACTGTAGGCAATCTGGAAAATCTGTTTCTCCAAGTCACCACTTGGTGAGGCAGATTTGAAGGGTTGATTGTAACAGTTACTTCATAGACACACTACCTTTTACTGCCTTCTTGACACACACAAACAGCACACACAAAAGAATGCAGACTCACCTGTCAGCGACTAAAACATGCAGATTCTTAGATGGTTACGATGATGGCTGACAGTTAACCGTCAGCTGTTAACTTCGTCTTAGTCAAATCATTCAAATAACTTGTTATTCCTGTACCTGTTACATTATGTAAGCGGTTACGAACATTAGCCTCGGGGTATAGTGTTTTGGAAACGTTGTGTAAAGTTTTCTAGAGCCACACTAGTATGTTCAGTTCAGAAGCTTGAGCCACGTGTCAGGAACTACTGCAGAGCAGAAGCAGCTTTTGTGTTTTACTGTATCAGACAGACATGCACAGACACAGAGGTACAAAAGTAGACTTCAGATTGCTGACTTCGAGCCACTGTCTGCTCTCCGGACGGGCAAGATTCTGTGTTCAATGCTTTTTTATTTTACAAGATGAAAAGCAAAACTTGGGGACACTCAGAAAGTGAAAGTTGCACACCTGCCAGTAAATGTCTCAAATGTCTCAGCCTTGAGGTGTGAAAAGCACCTCTGACCTCCGTCCTGTGTTCGATGATGATATTTGCACTAAAACTGCAGTTTTTTTTTATTATTATTTCCTTGTGGGAGTGGAACAACAGTGCAGCAACAGTGTGTAAAGCATGTAATATGACTGTGTAATTATGTCATTACTTTACATGTCATATGATATCCACTAAGTTATAGAGAATATAGAAGCCTTTCATGATAAACACAACTATTGGTTCAGTTGTTATTCATGAAACCGATTTGAACTATTAGATCACACGGCCAAGAGCCTATTTCTGATGCACCGCTATCTCACGGCAGTGTAAAGGTCAACAGCCTCAGGAACTGGAAGTGATGTGTTATTGGTGCACATCATAAAATCATGTGAGCGTGTGTCTGTGTGTCTGCTGTTCTGGCAGAGTAAAATCATGAGTTTGAAATTCATGATACATTTTGCACATCTAATGTCATGTATATATTTATATAAAGCGGATGCCATTAAAATCAAAATGTAATTGTGTAAATACATGATTTTGTTTCGTCAAAAAGTGTTTTATAATAAATGTGGTAAATCTCAATACCTTTTTTTAGTTTTTTTAAATAAACATATAGTTTTACACATGTGGAGTGAACACTCCCATGCTGTAAGTGTGTCTAGCCGTCACCAGATGGAGCTATTTAGTTGCTATATAACCAGCTTGAGTACTGGTTAACACAGAGAGACTCCTGTATGCTGCATGCACACCAACCAACACCTGCCAACAGCTGGTGGGGACCGCCGCTGGAGCATCTCGCTCTCTCTCCTCCTCTACAGGTTGGTGTCTGACTGGTGATGACTCAATGAAATACGGCAACAAACTGAGACTGCAAGACCCTCCCCTGTAGTTTTCCCCTCTCTGTTTCCCAGCCACTGCAACTGGAAGCGTAGAGAGAGCAGAGGAGAAGAGCAGCTGCAGGACCGATGGAGAAGAAGCAGGGATCTTCTCATCATCAGTACGGTTCACTGGAGCGCACTGAATGGAGCAGAGACACCAACAAACCAGGTAACAAACAAACAATGCAATATTATTACATATCTGTGTATTGACTGTGTTTTAAAGTGACCTTTCTGTATTTATATTGTATCTCCCACAATATCACCCTAAATGTGTTACTGTACCTAATGTTCTTATCACCATAACATTACTACAGGCTGGTATTGACCTTTCCTACACTGTTTATTTTATAATATAACCCATAGCAGTGTTCTATCTTGTCCCACTATGATAACAAGATTACTGTAGTTTGCTTTTACTTTTATATCTGGGTTATTTTCATAGTTGATCGAACCAATCAATGTGTTTTTCTAGTTGCAGTTCAGGCAGCAGCTCTGTAAATGTCAAGAATCCACAGGTGTTTCTTCTTAGTGTGTGTGTGTGTGCGTGTACATGTGTGTGTCCTTATTTGTGTTAGAGAAAAGAGAGGGTCCATTACTCAGGGACCTGCACCTTCAAATGATGAATAATGACCCACTTGGCAGGCCATTGGCATTCGATAGACCATTAGGTCAGAAGTCATTGAAACTCTTTAGCGGCAAGTGCTCCTCACATTAATAATATTATTCCTCGAAAGCCTGCAGCTAAGATGTGATTTCACTGTCGATAAGGCATCATTTTCTCAATGAATCACTGGAAGAGTCCATCACATTTTCCTAAAGCCCAAGGTGATATCTTCAGAAGTCCCTCTTTGTCTAACAAATAGTCCAAACCCCGCCCCCCAAAAAATCAATTTACAATCATTTAAACCAGAAAAAAGCAGCACATCCTTTCAATGGATTTTTCGTTTCAGTTCTATTCCTTTACATTGCTGATGGTCGTTTATTTCCAACATGATGTGCATGATAGCATCATGCTGTCAAGGTTTTTTGGTCATACTGACACGCCATTTATAAAGTGTAATGATGAGAAGTTTGCAAAGCTGTGCAAAATCTCTCTGTTAAGCCCTCTATCTGTTTTTGCTTCATCCCTCTCCTCCTTCCTGTTTTCCCCACCTCTCGACCGCTGTCCTCCTCTTTCCTCCGCTTGTGCCTCTAATCTGGCTGATCTGTCTGTCAGTATGGTGTTCTAGCTCATTAGGCGTAAAGCAAATTGTGTCAGTGTAAAAAAGAGGAGGGTTGGAGTCGGAGCAATGACTGTAAACTGAGCTCATGATTGTAATTGACATCTTTAGGGGGTTTTGGATAAAGTGAAAGGGGCAGGGTCTGGCAGGTATAGCGTATGGGGTGAAATGAGGAGAAGCAAAAGGAGATGAGAACTGTGTGTGAGAGTGTAAAAGGAGGGAACGTTTCAGAGAGGTCTAGTGATGAGTCATAACTGCTCAGTGGCAGAATAACCTGTCCTAGAGAGCCACTGCAGCAGAACATGTTACCTCTAATAATGGAGGAATATACTATAATATACGCTCATGACATCATGTACGTTTTCAGCTCACAGTCCGGTTTTTCTGTCAGCTGGGGATCCCCTGTCACAGTCACTGAAGCTTCTATGTGTTTTTGGCAGGGAATCAAGTGGTGAATGAACAATAATGCGTATTTGCTCGCAGGTAGTTGCCGAGATGGGATGTCATTTCAGCAGATCCTGTTTGTATTTTTAAGCACAGCACATCTGTTTTATGAATGAGGTGTTACCGCTGATAAATTATCATTCAGCATCTAAAATGTGATGAGTATGCAGTGTGAATACAGTGTGCAATTAGAGAATACATAGAATGAGTGTGTGGCTCTTTCTATGTTTCTTTCACTATCACTTTCTCACTCTCAGACACACACACACACACACACACACAATGCTAACTACAACCACAACTTCCTGTATATGTACTTGTGAAATGTGCACACTCCTCTGCATGCGCTCTCCATCGTCTCATAGAAGTTTTCCTTTTGAATCAGAACACATTTGGTTTCAGACATGTATTGTGACAAATGCGCTGGTTCTGCTGCTATGACAGCGACAGCCTCTGTGACTACAGTCGTGCATCGGACGCTCCGCTCCGATCCAAAAGAGACCTTTTTTCACAGCAGGCATTCACTTGTCTTACTGACTTGTCACAGCAGAAAAGCACAGGTGGAACTAATAGCATCAAGGAGGCGCTCCCCTCCAGCAGTTATTGCAATGCAATGCAGCAATTTGTTTGCAATTTGTTACACCTGTGCTTGACAGGTAAGAATGTGTGCTGTGGAAAACAATCTATTTTAGCTGTTTGTCAAGTTCCTTCATCTCAGTAAGAAACTCACTGACTGTCTTAAGGTCAAAGATCAGGTAAGGATTAAGTATAAGCAAGTAAAACTATTTGTTTGAGATGAAAAAAACACCACCAGTAACTTCATGATTGACATGTCATGAACAAAAAAGGTATCATCTGAAGAGAACATTTGCTTTTTATGTGGGAAACAGCGAATGGACCTACAATATGTCCAGCGTGTTGTTTGACATTTGGGGAAATACACTTCCTGCTTTATTGTTGAGAGTTAAATGAGAAGCTTGTCACCTCTCTCAAGTCTGTACAGTAATTATGGAGCTGCTAGAGCATGGAGGCAATTCCCCCTGCTTCTGGTCTTTGTGCTAAGCTAATACTAATTGCTTTTTGGCTCTAGCTTCACAGTTAGGGTAGAGACAAGGGCATTCATGACTGCTGCATTTTAGTAGTCATCAACTACTCCCAAAAAGTAGTTGATTAATCGTCTGAGATATTTCATATCAATAAATAACAATTGAAAAATCGGCATTGGTTTATGGATACCAAACTTGTGACCTCAGTGATGCTGATTGAATGAACCCTTAGATGATGGTTCTATGAATGTCATTTACAATCACCACAGGTTGTCCGGTAAGAACATGTAGATGATGGTGATGTATCAATTAGTCCAGGTCACACACACACTCTCTTTGAGATACCACTCATTTATTGATTGAAGGTGGTTTGTAAATCCTTGTATGAATAGTGGTTAATTCTCATGGACGCACAGGAAAGACCATATCAATAAACCAAGAGAAAAAGAGTCCAACAAGTTGCAACACTGATGCTGAGCTGAGTTGAAGGACAGATGAGGTTTGTGATCAGCGCAGAAGGTGATTGGAATCACAGCACTCTCTGATCATGTGACGACCATGCGCCGAGCCACAGACTATTGGTCCGTGCATGTGAACAGTGCATGGGCTGGTGAGGGGATGCTTTTGGGTTAAACTGTTGCAGAATAAGTGACCTTCTGAACAACAATGATCAACTCTCGTCTCAAATACAAGCAGTGAAGGGTTAACTAATGCAGGCTTCCGCTCAGCCCTTTCAGTCCGAGGGTCCCGTGGGTTGCATCGGAAAGCAATACAGTTTTAATTACTTATCAATACATGTTTATCATATTAAGAGGAACAGTGTGTTTCATTTTAGTGGATGTATTAGCAGGAATGGAATATAATATTCATAACTATGTTTTCATTAGTGTATAATCACCTGAAACTAAGAATCGTTGTGTTTTCGTTAGCTTAGAATGAGCCCTTCATATCTACATAGGGAGCGGGTCCTCTTCACAGAGTCCGCCATGTTGCTCCACCATGTTTCTACAGTAGCCCAGAACGGACAAACCAAACACTGACTCTAGAGAGAATCTTTTGCTTTTTTTCGTCACCTGAAGGCCACCGTAGTTCTTCGACACGCTTTGAATCTGCAGTAACTTGAGCCGCAGAGTGCAAAACCGTGGTATGGTTTTACACTCGGTGCCTCTCATTACCGCAGTCTTGGAAAGGGAGGAGTGAGTGGAGGGATATTCAGTTGGTTGTAATCTGCAACCACGCCACTAGATGCTGCCAAATCCTACACACTGTACCTTTAATATTCATTATAATATAATGAATTTAGAGAATTTGTGGGGGCACAAAAGCTCATTTGGACAGGCACTGCCATGCACCGAACCACAGATGAACGATAAGTCTACAACGATGCACAGTGAATCAAAACAGCTAGTCGACCACTATATCGACAATCAAAACTTTTGATAGTCGACAAGTCTTCTGTGAAACCCCTCGTACAGACATGAGAGTGGTTTTGATCATCTTATTAACTCATTAATATTAACTCTCTGCAATAAAGTAAATAACCACATTTCCCTAAATGTCAAACTCTTCCTTTAAAATGAGAAAGAAGCCAAGAAATGCGTATTTATGATGCAAAAAAAGCAACCGCAGAAATTAATATTTTGCTTCTTTAATAGAATGTGAATTAAATTTCAGTTTTCTTATGTTTTAGCGAGAAATTATATTTTAAATTAGTATCCTTACAAATTAGGCGAATGCATTTTAATTAACTTTAATCAACACTTTCGACACATATGTGAAGGTGTAAATAGTTCCATGTATGTCTTTTTATAGTTTTAATCTCATTAACAGTTTAATACCCGCTGCCTGCAACACTTTACTCTTGTGAGATGTCAAGGTTGTGTTGACGCTACATTGACGTCAGCCAGATTTGTCATAGTAACAGAGCGCACAGTGTCTGTGTGAAGACGTCTGCCTGTACTTCAGGAACCCTTTTTGTCTGTCACACAAAGCACACTGCAGTCACAAGCCCCCCGAACAAAGCTTTAAAGCCAGCAGGGATATGAATCCATGTAAACCGGCAATTATCAGCAAGCATGGTTAATGCTTCCCACGGTGCTTTTACCCCTAACCTGGAGTCACGCAAATCCCATTTTGAATTATTATGATCCACCTCTGTTCTGCCTTCTTTCATGCAGAGGACGCGTCTTCACAGCTCTCTGAACCCAGTCAGCGCTGCTTTCCCTAAGGCTAAATGTGACTAGAATAGAGATATTACATAGTAGAGCTCTACTAAGTAATGGTGTGCATATATAAAGAGGATTTAAGGGCCCCAGGAGGAGTCAGGGACTGTGTGTCAGTGGTGGTATTGGTATCCCCTTGGTTATATTCGTCTCGGCCCCCATGTTGTGCAGCTCTCTGCAGGGAGGTGACAGTTATCCAGGACCGCGACGGTGCTAAATGGAACCATTCAAGAGCAGGCTGTGGTGATTTTCTTCAATTGTAAAGTTGCACTGCATCTACCTTCAAGCAGCAAGTCAACCATACTTGGATCTCAGGGTAAATTACATCTAGTGTATGTACTGCAGATAAATGTTTGATATGCTGGTGGATTTGATGCTAGTGCAGCTGCTGCAGCTGCTGCTGTTCACAGTGTATAGTACACTGTGTGAAATGCTTTGATGTCCTTTCATACCAAACACAAATGTTTCCAGGGAGCTTGGGTCAGATTCATTAAAAAAGTATTACAGAGCACATTGGTGTAAATGGATAGGTAGATGAATATGTTCAGCAAACACTGTACAATTTGATATATTATTTGCTTTATTTTATTGAATTGTCATTATGAAACGTGTGCTTTAGTTGACAGGATACAGTTAAAAGGATATACAGTGAGCGGTGTGTGGAGCGACATGCACAATGAGACAGATTTAAACACAGCACTGTGTTTGATAGTACAGTTCACAAAGCAATCAGGGCATCCTCTGTGCAGTATATGAGTATTTAATTGCTTGACAGCAGAGCTGCTGGGTGTGAGAGAGAGTATTTCTGCAGGGGTTACTCACTGCCATCTCATTATTGTTTCTATTAACATGCTGAAATGATTTGATGGAAGGTACTTTAAATTATTTAATGGCTTTTCATTGCGCTTGAGACGACTATTAGCTGCAATACATTTATTCTAATGACGTCTAATGCACCTGCCAAGCACATGCTGTGTATATAATACAAAGATGAACAGCAACGGAAGTAATTATTATTACAAGTGACTAAAGTATTTAAAAAAACAGAGTGTAACTATTACGGAGATCTATTACCAAACTCTTTCAACTTTTCCTGCTTGAGCTGGAATCGATAACGTTTCTCGCTCCCGTCGCTGCCGCTCTCTCTCTCTCGCTTCACCACTCACTTTCCACGTACACATACACTCTATGCACTCTACTCTTACAACAACTGGCTCTAGAGAGGGCCAGTCACGTTTTCACGTTTTCACGTTTTCACGTTTTCACGTTTTCACATTATCGTGACAGTCACCGTAGAAGTCCTACACGCTTGGCACATGGGAGAAGTTGTAATCTGCAACCTCACCGCTAGATACCGCCAGATCCCACAAACTGTTCCTTTAACTCACATATATGACATGGTTCCCCGGTGTGATACAATATAGACTTTTTTCCTCAGCAAGAATAACTACTTTTGAAAAGTTGTTTTGTAAGTGTTGTAAGGTTACAGCATGACTACAAAGTGTAATATTGAGTATACTATATACTAAGTATTTAGAGACTGTTTTCCTTTATTATCAAAGTAAGGTGAATCCTGATGTCACATTAAACTACCTCTGTGTTTAGGTTTATTGTTAATTACATTGATTACTTGCAACCGTGAAAAGTGTGTTTTGGAAGTAGGGCTGCAACTAACAAACTTACTTTCGTTATCGATTACTTCAGTGATAATATTTTCAATTAATCGAATTACTGCCAAATTACCCCAATATTTACTTCAAAATATATAGAAAATTACTTTATTATAAACATTATTTAATTATTATATTTCTCTATTTCCCAATAGCTGGTAATTTATTTAATACATCTCCAGGAAAATAATACAAAGTTAATTAATATGCTTTAATTCCATGTCTGCTGATAAATAGATAATAATTAGCAAATAACTTATTTAAAATGTCTTTAAAAACTCCCTGAATCATTATATCAGCTACCAGGTTACATTTGTGGAGACAATAAATCACATGATGGTGAGATTTGTGCTGATCAGAAGTGTCTTCTATTAATCTTGATTTTCCACCTCCGATGAAGAGCAGCGCACAGCCGCTTCTCAAGCCTAAGGGCCCTAGTTTAACAATTATATGCTATTTTAGTATATAATTATTAAATAATGTTTAAAATAAAGTAATTTTGTGTTACCATTTAGTCTGTAAATTGTCAGAAATTAGTTAAAAATGTCCATCACAGTTTCCCAGAACCCAAGGTGACGTCTTCAAATTCTTCAAATGTGTTGTTTTGTTCAACCAACAGACCAAAAACCCAATTAAATTCAATTTACAATGACATAAACCAGAGAAAAAGGGGCAAATCCTCACACTGGAGAAGCTGCAACCAAAGACGTTTGGATTTTTTGCTTGAAAAATGACCGAAACAATTATATCAATTATCAAAACTGTGGCCAATTAATTTCTCGTCAATTGACTAATTGATTATTCGACCAATCGTCTCTCTTTAGAGTCTGTGTATACTGTGTGTGGTGATTACTGGTATTACGTTTTGTCGAAATATTGACATTGAATGACTGAACTATCTCTCTACAGCACACAAAGGCAGAGTAGACAGGACTGCAGTGTGTCTCTGACAGCCATGCTAGGGGGAGGCTTATTTCCTGGTGTGTGTGTGTGTGTGTGTGTGTGTGTGTGTGTGTGTGTGTGTGTGTGTGTGTGTGTGTGTGTGTGTGTGTGTGTGTGTGTGTGTGTGTGTGAGAGCATCTGAATCGTGCCAACCACTGACACATGGTAATTTGGCTGTGAAGCTCTGCTCCTCATCAAGCATCAATTTCAAAGTAAATCTGCTGCAGCTGTTTATACAGTTTGAAACTGCATATTCATTCATTCATGCAGTTGTTGTTCTGCAGTGCCAAATTGGATATTGGAAATTGGATAATTTTAAAAAGCTCATGAGTGTGTATGTGTCCATTTGTCTCTTTATGTATAGTATTTATCAGTCGAAGAAGTGCACTGTAAACTCCCTTTAATAAAGCATCTCTTGTTTTTGTGTCAGACATATGTGTCCAATGGTCTTTTGGATCATTCAGTAAGACTAAAAGCTGTCCTTCTCTCTCCCTCAGAGGACGACGTGGTGTCCATGGCGGACTCCACCATCACCGTGGACGACATCGAGGGGGAGCTTTTCAAGATTGACAGGATCAGAGATGTCCTGGTCAGGAGGGAGTCAGAGCTCAGATACATGTGAGTAGCTCAACAACACCAACACCTCGCTTTTTGATTTGGTGTCATGCCTGCCATCCTGTGATTACTGGAGACAAAACAGGTTCAATAATAGCAACCCCGATTCCAGATTTACAGTAGAATGGTGGAAGCATTATTATGTTTAATGCTGGTCTGAGTTCAGAGTCAGAGCAGAGAGTAGTGTGCCCTTGAGCGTGTACTGACTTTCATGTGGGAGACAGGAGTTTGCACCCTTTCACAGACCTGGTTAGTATTTATATACGTTAACCTTTATCCTTCCCTAACCTTAAACAATTACCTAACCATACCTTAACCATCATTTAGTTACCAAAACACAATCTTTCCCTAACCTTAGTTACCATAATAACTGAACATAGTCACATCTCCCATTGGTTTGTGGGCTGCAGTTTGGAAGCTTTGAGTTCAGCATTTTGGTTGTCGTCATCTTGGTTTTTGGCAACCAGAAGTGACAGGAGAGGGTGGAGCTAAGTACAACCGAACGCTGAATAAGACATTTTTAGGCAACCAAAATGTTACAATTAACTTTTATGAACTGAAAAGACACTGTGAAAGGGTTAAAGTGGTAAGACAAAAACACAGACAACTCCCAGACACATCCAAACACACAACTTCTAACCAGGAGACTGGTATATTTGTTACGTTATTGACATTTGTGACGTGTTGTCCGTACTGATATTATGATGTTTCTGAACATATCTTATTATTTAATTCTTATTTTACGCCCAACCATGATGTTTTTTAGTGTTTTCTTTTCTTTTTGCCTCAACCTGCAGTAACAGTTTTACAAATGTTGGTGTACAAATGACACACAAAAAGGCTAAAATGCGTCCTCATGACACGCAGAATGTCTGTGTAATGTTGGGCTATTTTTATGCCTTCCCGTGAGATCGTGAATATCTGTGCATCAAAATTTCATCCAAAAATTGACAAAATACTTCTCTCTGGACCAAAGTGTGAGACCAACACACTGACATCCATCCCTGAAAAGAAAATATGTTGACTGACAGAGGGGCATTATCACTATAATTAAAGGTCACATTTTCGAAATCTCTAGATGCCATAAATGCAACTGCATGTCATTCGTGATTGGTCTGAGGACTGTCTGCATCAGGCATGTGGGACAACACATGTAGCTACTGTGAGAAACCTGAGTAAATGAATGATTTAGTTAATCAGTCACAAAGGTGCACTGATACCTTGTCAAGCCAGGACGACCCATAATGCATGAACATAAGCTGTATCACATCCATCTTCATTCTTTTCCCACCAAAAGTAGATCAAATCATTTTTTCTATTCAAGAGCACACCTTGGTGTCAGAAACACATCTCCTAGCTGCTTTGCCCTCCGTTCTCTCTCCTCATTTCTGTCTCCATCACACCCCAAGCTGGCCCCCCATTATAATTTCAATGGCTTTACCTTTGCTTCCGCTGCGCAGGCTAATGCATGTATATTTATTCATCCACTCCTCTGAAAGATAGGCAGTAACGCTGCTCAGACAGCGGGGGGAATGTGAGGAGTGGCGTGTGTAGAGTAGCAAGCGAGAGTCAAGCAGATAAAATGGGAGAATGAGAGACTGGAGGAGGAGGAGGAGGAGGAGGAGGAGGAGGGGGGGAAGAGGATGGAGATGAAGAGTCACTATCTGAATCACCTTTTTCCCTCCCAGCGGTCCACAAACAAACAAACAAACTACAAGGTGTGTTTTCTCCTGGTAAGTTAAGTAAAGCGTGTCATTTGTATTTCAGACCTCATAGCCATTTCTCCTCCTACACGTCTGTGGAGAGCATCCTACATGACAGGTAGATGAGGCACGGTGGCGAGGCGCTCACTCCGCTGACATTGATGAATGTGTACGAGTGTGTGCGTCTGAACCTGTTAGTGTGAGTGTGTTTCTAAAAAGAGACTTGCTGGGTCACGTGAGGGTCCTCTAATCCCGTCAGACGAGTCTTCCTCCCCACCTCAGTGTCAGTAATGATCCACTGAGTTGGAGGGCCACTGAGAGAGAGAGAGAGAGAGAGAGAGAGAGAGAGAGAGAGAGAGAGAGAGAGAGAGAGAGAGAGAGAGAGAGAGAGAGAGAGAGAGAGAGAGAGA